>NLAL01000125.1:0-51756 GCA_002374735.1 Metschnikowia sp. 13-106.1
AAAGTCCATATCCTGGCCCTTGGACTCGGGGCGCAACTGGGGATTTGGGTGGGGAAGTTTTCCGGCCAACTGGGAGTGCTGGCTTCAATTCCATTGATGCAAGAAGACGTGTTCAAACCATCACCTCCTAACTTTCTTGTGGTCACCATCTGCTGGCAGAAGATCTTGAAATCAAGCCCAAATTGTCTTATGTCACTAGTTGTAGTAGTAGTAATAGTAATAGTAAGTATGGTGACAATATAGGACTAGGATCCAATGAATAGTGACAATATAGGACTAGGAGCTCATGTATAGCGACAATATAGGACTAGGAGCTCAAAGAATTGCAAAGCCTCCTAGATTTAGCTTCCCACACAAACCCCCCAGAGATGGTAGGGATGGCGACGTGCTTAAACGTGAACCTCACTTTGGAGGACATCTCAGTTATTAATGTTCATTTCGTCCATCCTAATTCTAGACTTTATCTATTTATTCCGTGTCGAAGGTTTCATTGGCTATGAGCATCAACTCTTCAACCACCTTGCTTTTGTAGCTGAGATCTTGAGGTGACATCAAATTATCACAGAGCAAAGCAGGACCCCAAATGATGGAAAGCGATAAGGCATTCATTCTGTTTGTGCCTTGATGAGCTGCCACCTTATTCAAATGGAAGATCAATGCACGCAATGAGAAGTATGATCCGTCAGGAAGATTGTAAACCAAGTGGTGTAATTTCTTGGCTATGTACGTTTCATCCATGGACTTGACGGTTTCAATGAAAGACTGATAGTATTCTGCAGTCAAGAGGGGTTCTGGCAGTAATAGTAATGGTAATAGTATAGTAGTAGTAGTAGTAGTAGTAGTAATAGTAATGGTAATAGTAATGGTAATAGTAATAGTATAGTAATAGTAATAGTAATAGCACTAGTACTAGTATAGTAATAGTATAGTACTAGTATAGTACTAGTAATAGTAATAGTATAGTAATAGTAATAGTATAGTAGTAGTAGTAGTAGTAGTAATAGTAATAGTATAGTAATGGTAATAGTAATAGTAATAGTAATGGTAATAGTAATAGTAATGGTATAGTAGTAGTAATAGTATAGTACTAGTATAGTACTAGTAATAGTAATAGTATAGTAATAGTAGTAGTATGTTAGATTCCGGTTTCGTCAGGTACTCTGTTTACTATGTTCATTCGCCGATGATTCCTCCTAGGGAGGAATCTGAGGTACTTATATACTTTTAGAGAAAAAGGGCGTGTGACTTAGCACGGGAAAAATAGCACTGAACGCCGTCCCAACAACGCAAGATGTTGGGTCTTAGCGTCTTGGCATGGCCATTGTTAGGATTAGACAGTGAGGGCTTAAAAAACCTCCATAGGTAGGATACTACCTGGTGGATCTAACATAGTACTAGTATAGTAATGGTAATGGTAATAGTAATAGTAATAGTAATGGTAATAGTAATAGTAATAGTAATGGTAATGGTAATAGTAATAGTAATGGTAATGGTAATAGTAATAGTAATAGTAATAGTAATAGTAATAGTAATAGTATAGTAATAGTAATAGTATAGTATAGTAATAGTAATAGTAATAGTATAGTAATAGTATAGTATAGTATAGTAATAGTAATAGTAATGGTAATAGTAATAGTATAGTAGTAAAAATAGTAGTAGTAAGAGTATAGTAATAGTATAGTAATGGTAATAGTAATAGTATAGTAGTAAAAATAGTAGTAGTAAGAGTATAGTAATAGTATAGTAATAGCACTGGCATTGACCACTCCACTACAAACCATAGTTCAGTGTGAACTTATTTTTTTGGGAAAAATTGGAAATTTCTTTCCTTTGGTCCAGGACTTTAATTATCATATTTTCTTAAAATATTCTTTATTAATCACTAGATTTATGAAGAGAAAATACCTTTATTAAAGGTAATTTACCAAACCCTAAATGTACTTGAATAAATCCGTTTATTATCAATATAACCAGCTCTTAGTAATTTATTAACTAAATCTTTCAACTTTTGTTTTAGTATATATTAATATACAGGGATATGTAAGTTGTACCTTACAAGACCAAAGTCCTATGTAACGGGTCCACAACGCTTCTTATACTTTTCAGTTCGGCTAGGACTCGTACAGCCTCTATTGTTCAGATTCTGCACAGCCTCTATTGTTCAGTGTCCGCACAGCCTCCTATTGTCCTTTCAATGGCCCGCGTACAACATATCCTCGAAGTACCTTGCCTCCGTACACGCTAGGTATTCGTTGACAAAATCTATAAAACCTTCTAATAAAGTTCTATAATATTATTTAGAATAGCTGTTGTATCTAAGGATATAAAAAGAGTTATAGTTTTTATCAACAATGAGTCAAATGGCTCAAATAATTTACAATCGAAATGAAATACTTTGCTAGTTTTATGTGGAAGGAGAAACATTGGGGCTAGTTTTATACTATTCTACTCATTCTACTCTACTCTACTATTCTACTGTACTCCCTACTCTATACTATTCCATACTATTCTACTGTACTCCCTACTCTAGTCTCTACTCTAGTCTCTACTCTAGTCTCTACTGTCTACTCTAGTGTACGAAGCTCAAATGATGCCAGATGAAGCTAGAAAAACATTATACACTGGAGTAGATGGATCTCACTATGTTCACATGAACGTTTTATAGTTAGCAAACTTTTTAATTCAACAAGATTATGTTGTGCACTCACAAGATTACAGAAATTCATGATATTTCTGATGGGATTCCAAGTTTCAGAGACAATTTTGTAGGCTAACTGCAGAGTGAACAACCATAAGAATTTCCGCGATCTGATTACTAGATATATGTACAGACTAATTTTAGGCAAGTGAAGTTACTGAAATTAAGCGAATATGTATAATTATTTGAAACATTGTAATTCCCGTAACCTAAGACTATTTTTGGAGTTTTTTTTCCAATTATTTACAGATTATCCCAAATTTGAATACTCAGCAAGACAGGTTTGAATTTGGAGTTGTACATTGATGGGTTTTATATACCGTTTTGGAGAGTCCCGTGAAGCATACACGAGTTTGAGTCAGGAAGTCACTTTATTCACAGAACCACACGACCAATTAATAAACCACCAATTAATAAACCACCAATTAATAAACCACCAATAAATAAACCACCAATTAATTAACGACCAATAAATAAACCACCAATTAATAAACCACCAATTAATAAACCACCAATTAATAAACCACCAATAAATAAACCACCAATATTTCAAAACTCATCGCACAATCTTTCAAAGCAAATGGTGGAATGTTTCACCAACTTTCTTTCGAACTCAATATTCGGAAATTCAAAGCTGGAGGTTTCCCTCATATGCAATACACTTGGAATCTTGTAGTATGATTTCAAAGGGTCCAGAAAAAAGACGGAACTGAACAGGAGTCCTTTTGTTGAAAACCAGCAATGAAAAGAGCACACTCTGATACCCACGGCTGGCTGGTTAGCCATCCATCTGCTTTCTTGCGGCAATCAATTGTGGTTACAATGAATGCCGTAATGAAGGGAGAATCCTCAAATATATAAAGGGGACTTTGCCCCCATTTATTGTTAGTATCGATAATTGAATATCAACTGCCCGGAGGGATACCAAGACGCCTCCAAGAACCAGACCCACCAAAAGATCTCGTATTGATAATACTTCACTGAGCACTGACACTCTTCGTCTCCTACTCCTGAAACACTTTCCCTGAAGTAAACACTTCCCCTAGAGTGTTCACATATCTTGATGAGACTATGAGGTCAATGTCTATGAGGTCAATGTCTATGAGGTCAATGTCTATGAGGTCAATGTCTTATAGTATGAGTCAACACTGGATATCACTCCCTGGTTAATCACAGGTCCTCCTGGTACCGCAAGCGTCGTTGCGGATCTGGCGTTATCTTCTTTACAGAACGGGAGACTGCATATAAGATGCCCAGTACTTGAAGGCAGAAGCCAAAATCCACCAGCTACAGAAATCTGTCCGCTAAAGGAATTTGCCAGTACTAAAAAACTAGCACTTCAGCAAGGGTACTGAGGAATTATCGGGTGACGAGTCGCTGGTGATGCGGTGGACGAAGCATCAAGGCACCTGGTCACATGACGCATGCCACATGACGCATGCCACGCACCATTGGGATATCCAGAGTCCAATTCAAGGTATGTAATCACCCAACATTCGAAACCACGCTTGACAATTAGACATTTTAGGGTGTTTTAGGGTGTTTCAAGGCATTATTTGAGACTATTTAAACGTTTTAAGACGTTTAAGGCGTTACGACGTTTAAGACGTTTAAGGCGTTACGACGTTTATGACGTTTATGACGTTTATGACGTTTGAGGGTGTTTTAAGGCAATTTTAAGGACATCTAAAAAAGTTCAAGACATTTTAAAACATTTAAAGGAAGAAATGTCAAAAACAATGCTCACGGTCGATTTTTTGATTTTTTCTTTTTTTTTGAAATTTTGCACTTAGACTCTAGTACCAGGTAAAATCGTGAATGATCTATCGGTCCATCATATTTCCACACATTACCTTCCAGCACCAAGGTCCAGAAATATTATGACTACACTACACTGATTGCACTATACTAGGAGTACACTATGACTATACTACACTACACTATGACTGCACTACACTACACTATGACTGCACTACACTGACTGCACTACACTGACTGCACTACACTGACTGCACTACCCTTTGACTGCACTATTGTGTGGTACTTCACTGTACTCATTGGTCTTGGAGTAGAACAAGTAGTACTGATATAAGGAGAGCATAGACTCTAGAGTGGCTACACATAAATGAGTTATGGCACTAACCATAGACTATTAGTACATTAGGCTTACCACTACTCACCATACCAGTCACTATACCAGTCACTATACCAGTCACTATACCAGTCACTATACCAGTCACTATACTACTACTAGTTCCACTTCCCACACTAGTTTTCTCCCGTGAGTACTTCTCTTTCCCGGATTTTCCGTATCATATGTATAGTACTGAATGAGTACCTAGCCTGTACGGAGGTCCTTCGTGGATATGTTGTATGCAGGCCATTTCAAGACAATAGGTTGCGCAGACCTTGAACAATAAGGCTGAGCAACCCTAAACGAGTGGAAAGGTATAAGAGGTGCTGGTCCGTCATACTATAGTAGTAGGATTAGAGTAGTAGGAGTAGAGTAGTAGGAGTAGAGTAGTAGGAGTAGAGTAGTAGGAGTAGAGTAGTAGGAGTAGAGTAGTAGGAGTAGAGTAGTAGGAGTAGAGTAGTAGGAGTAGAGTAGTAGGAGTAGAGTAGTAGGAGTAGAGTAGTAGGAGTAGAGTAGTAGGAGTAGAGTAGTAGGAGTAGAGTAGTAGGAGTAGAGTAGTAGGAGTAGAGTAGTAGGAGTAGAGTAGTAGGAGTAGAGTAGTAGGAGTAGAGTAGTAGGAGTAGAGTAGTAGGAGTAGAGTAGTAGGAGTAGAGTAGTAGGAGTAGAGTAGTAGGAGTAGAGTAGTAGGAGTAGAGTAGTAGGAGTAGAGTAGTAGGAGTAGAGTAGTAGGAGTAGAGTAGTAGGAGTAGAGTAGTAGGAGTAGAGTAGTAGGAGTAGAGTAGTAGGAGTAGAGTAGTAGGAGTAGAGTAGTAGGAGTAGAGTAGTAGGAGTAGAGTAGTAGGAGTAGAGTAGTAGGAGTAGAGTAGTAGGAGTAGAGTAGTAGGAGTAGAGTAGTAGGAGTAGAGTAGTAGGAGTAGAGTAGTAGGAGTAGAGTAGTAGGAGTAGAGTAGTAGGAGTAGAGTAGTAGGAGTAGAGTAGTACGACTAGTATAAGTCATGGTCTGGTACAGGAGTAAAGAACATACTAGTGCATTGATAAGCAAGGCTAGTGGTCAGAAGCTATGCAAACCGAACATTACGCCAAGTCTTCCTTTGCGAAGTAAACCTTTACCCTCTGTAAAGTAGGCTTCATGAATCCTCTCTAGGCAGGACAGCCTACGGTGGATCTAGCAATAGTAGTGTAGAATAGGAGTGTAGATAGTGTAGAAGTAGTGTAGAAGTAGTGTAGATAGTGTAGAAGTAGTGTAGAAGTAGTGTAGAAGTAGTGTAGTATTTGTTGAACTTGAGGAATCAGTATACGCAGTGACTGCATGTTCATGTGACTGTATACAGGTGAAACAATAAAGAGTATTGTTAGAGAGGCCAAGCCTCTCTGAGGGCTCGTCTAAGCCTCTCTGAGGGCTCGTCTAAGCTTCTCTGAGGGCTCGGCTAAGTTCTAGGCATTGTCTTGGAGAAGACATTGTTGAGAAGAGACTGAAGAGGGAGAAAAACTGGAGCGTACCAGAATGGACGAGAATATTCTTATAAGAAATGGTCGAAACAGCGGTGTTAAGATACAAGCATCTCCTAGTATATTATTAGATACAGATCGGAATATAAGTCATTTAGGATAACCACTGGAGTCCCATATTTACGTGACTTATTGAAAGTACTGGGATAACTGTTCCACATTACGGGAGTGTATATTGCAACTCTCAACACTATTGTACTGGTATGTAGCAGTGGTCTACTAGATTAGGCTTTATGGTCGGGATATACTTTGGGATTTGGAATATACTTCGGGATTTGGACATACACTTTCCTTTTTAAGTTGCATGAACGGAAAGGCACCATTGGAATTCCATATCCGGTGCAACCATAAATTCCGCTCCAACGCCAATTGTGTGCTATGGAACTTTATTTAAGTTCCGGTATATTAATAAGTCCGGGCTTTATCTTCAATTCCCGAGCTCACCAATTGTATCGATAATTTAAACTATTCATACAGTCTCATGGATTTCTGTGGCGGAAAGACACCATACTAAATGGCCTTAATAGTCAGATTTTCACCTCAGTACTTCGTCTAAGTTAATACCGGGGTCTGAGACGGCCCTGGAAAATGAATTGTTGGAAATATCACAGAGTCCACCACTAATATGGTCCAAAAATCCTATGACTTCAAAGTCTAACACTCATGTAAAAGTACAATACCAGTTTTTTTAAAGCCCTAAGTGGCTCCATTATAATTGGAATGCCACAAATTTCAAGCTTTACTTGGCAGTATAATATTGATACTAGAAGTAGACACTTAATCGTACTATAAGTAGACAATTTAGATGTACTATAAGTAGACACTTAATCGTACTATAAGTAGACACTTAATCGTACTAGAAGTAGACAATTTAGATGTACTAGAAGTAGACAATTTACCTGTACTAGAAGTAGACAATTCAGATGTACTATTAGTTGACACACTTGGAATCTCCCATTTGTTTTCATCTTTTTCTTGTTCTTTTCTGGAGAGCCCGAGAAAGACTTATGCACTTCTGGATAATTCTAACAGAGCTACCATGAAATTACTCCGTTTCCTCTTACCCTTCTTAGCTGCTAAACCTGTACTGGACGACTGGTATGTGTTCTATGCCATGCCAAGGTCAACGATGACATGATCCCACTTGCTGGTTTCTACAATATCTTGAATGACCAGGAAATGAACCTTTTGGCCAACAAAGATCCCCCGGCTGCACCTTTCAAATTCAATTTAGCCGATCAAAGGGCCTATACCATCGACTCTTCTCCCCCTGGTCCCATGGGGTTTTTCATGATGGAATAGCTGTGGCTACTACTACTATTCTACTACTATTCTACTACTACTATACTACTACTATACTACTACTATACTACTACTATACTACTACTATACTACTACTATACTACTACTATACTACTACTATACTAGTCAAAGAGTACCTAGCATGTACGGAGGAAAGTTACTTCGTGATATGTTGTATACCAGCCACTGAAAGACAATAAGACTATGCAGACTCTGGACAATAAGATCCCTTTGTCAAGGCGACTCAGTGGAACTTGCACGAGAAAGGTAAGATTGTCAATGCCCCGTTTTTTTCTTATCAGGTTCTATACACCAACCATCGATACATTCTGCATGGGCTTGAGTCCAGGGACGCGGACTTGTTCTTGAAGTGGACCTCTACCTCTTGAAGCCGGAAGAGACTCTTGACTCTGGAAAAGACTCTTGAAGCCATGGTCGAATTTGATGAAGACGATTATAATGTACTACCAATAAACGACTATTGTACACTGTACCGTACAGTACTACTGTACTAGTGTACTATACTCTACTGTACTAGTGTACAATTGTACACTGTACTGCTGTACTATACTCTACTGTACTACAGTACTATACCCTACTGTACTACAGTACTATACTCTACTGTACTACTGTACTATACTCTACTGTACTAGTGTACTAGTGTACTATACTCTACTGTACTACTGTACACTGTACTAGTGTACTATACTCTACTGTACTAGTGTACTAGTGTACTAGTGTACTATACTCTACTGTACTACTGTACACTGTACTAGTGTACTATACCGTACTGTACTATACTGTACTGTACTATACTGTACTATACTGTACTGTACTATACTGTACTGTACACTGATTATCTGAACATTTGTTAATGTTAATATTAGGTTCTTTAATAATAAATTTAATGAGCTCATCTATATTTGGTCTAGATTTTTATTTATTTGTAGTTAGTGAAATTTTAATATTTGCTTCATTATTTTGAGCTTATTTACATTCATAAAATATGTTACGTTTACCATAATTTCAGTTAACTTTTTAGTAGAAAGAGTTTTCAATTATCGAACCTATTTGAATTAAATTTTTCCGAAAGATCTTTTGGTTTTAGGCCAAATCGTAGTTGTCATACTGCCTTGAAATATATAAATACTAATATCTACAAGAAGGATATCATAAAAAATATATATAAAAAATATATAAAAAAGAAATAATAAAAGATAAACTATAAATAGGTTTACGACAAGATAGACAATTCAAATTTTGTTTAAAAATGTAGTATACTGTACTGCTGTACTATACTATACTGTACTGCTGTACTATTGTACACTATACTAGTGTACTATACTATACTGTACTAGTGTACTATACTATACTGCACTACTGTACACTGTACTACTGTACTAGACTATACTGTACTACTGTACACTGTACTACTGTAAACTGTACTACCGTAAACTGTACTATACTATACTGCTGTACTATACTATACTGTACTACTGTACTATACTACACTGTACCACTGTACTATACTACACTGTACTAGTGTACTATACTATACTGTACTGCTGTACTATACTATACTGTACTGCTGTACTATACTATACTGTACTACTGTACTAGACTATACTGTACTACTGTACTATACTATACTGTACACTGTACTATACGATACTGCACTACTGTACTACTGTAAACTGTCCTACTGTAAACTGTCCTACTGTACTACACTATTGTAGTTAATGGATCCAGTTAAGATAACGTTTCTCCAATAAAGTTTAAAGATAATGGTGTACCAGTATTACAAAAACTTGATATAATAAAATAAATAGCTAATAATGGCATATAAATTAATAAACGTTGATAATAATAAATTAATCTATTATGATATCTATCATATGATATACCACCAACGATAATAAATAAACCAGGAATTACAAAACCATGAGCTAAAGATATAGCTAAGCTACCAGATATACCAGTTAATGTATTAGATAATATACCTGATATACATATAGACATATGACTAATAAACTATAAGCTATAATAACTTTTAAATCAGTTTGTCTTAATGTAATAATAGATGTATAAATAACAGTAATAACACAAGTCACGGGGTATGACGCCTTGGACGAGTCATTGGCATTCGTAGGCTCTAGCAATACCTCTATGGGTAGTGTATTTACGCATGGTGGGTCTAACAAAATTCTTTTATTTCTAATATAAAAGTTGATAATTCATTTGATAATATACCTTTCAACTTTTGTTTTAGTATATATTAATATACAGGGATATGTAAGTTGTACCTTACAAGACCAAAGGCTTATGTAACGGGTCCACAGCACTTCTTATACTTTTCAGTTCGGCTAAGACCCGCACTGCCTTATTGTTTAAAGTATGTACAGCCCTATTGTCTTTCAGGGGCCTGATTACAACATATCCACGAAGTACCCTTCCTCCGTACACGCTATTTATTCGTTGACAATTAATGATTATTTAAAAACTACTATGAATAATAAATTATTCTCTATTTATAGATATGTTGATGATATTTTAATTATAAGTAATAATAATTTAGATACAAAATCTAATCTTATAACATTTATAAATATAAGAGGTTTAAATTTATGTTATTTATTCTTAACCATATTTCTCTCAGGTCACTTCTGAGTAGAAATGACGGCTATGCCGTATGGAAATGTGCTATGGGCGTCATATATGGCCAATAGTTTTGAATCTTAAGATTTCATAGTTTAGGCTTTATGTCATAGACTGTACCAAGACCATGTTAAGGATCCGAAACAAACAGAAGAGAGACCTTATACCTAATACAGCTGCATGATACACCGCAATCGCTTGTACACGGCAAAACGTCACGTGCAAACAATGGTGACTATTGATCTTTGAAATGATTCTTCCAGAAATAATAGACATAGTACATCTTTTTTGTGTAAAAATGAATTACCAAAAGGAAAGAGGCAAAGAGAGGCTTACCAATAACACATGAAACATAAATGGAGTATATAAACAGCTGCATCAGATGATGTAGGTAATATTAATGTAATAATAGAATAAACAGCTAATTTTAATATAACTGCAGCTAATAATATAACTGCAGCTAATAATATAACTCCAGCTGATAATATAACTCCAGCTGATAATATAACTGCAGCTAATAATATAACTGCAGCTAATAATATAACTCCAGCTAATAATATAACTGCAGCTAATAATATAACTCCAGCTAATCATATAACTCCAGCTAATAATATAACTCCAGCTAAAGGACATTCTGAATGTACAATAGGAATCAAGTATGAACAGGTGCTAAAGGTGTTTTTACAGCTATACCTATAGATATAGCTAAAAATAATATACATTGTAAATCTATTTTAAAAACTAATAAACTAGTAGCTTGATAACCCTGTAGAGTAAGCGTAGGATCAGGAACTTCATTATTGAGGAGATGAAGCGTCTTGAGGAATTCTCCAGCCAGCCTATCGTGCCATTACCTCTGGACCTCCAATGTATCAAGGCTATAGCTTGTAGAAATAGACATATAGTAGTGTAGTGTACACCAAAGGTACAGTAGTAAAAGGGTATGGTAGTAAGTTCCAGGATAGTTCATCTTCGGGGCTTCACTCAATCATTCAACTGATCTTTTCAGAATCCCTCCAACCATTGCATTTTTTAACCATCCAAATCTCCTGAAATCTCCTGAAATGAACACAATACTCAGATCCTGGGGTATGGTCTTCATTTCTATTCTTCTTGAACTCCCTTGACTATTTTAAACGTCCCTTTTTGGCTGATTTTCTTCTATCCCGATTATTTGGATTAGGTTGACTATCCGGAGCCATATTCTTCATCCCCTATCTGCTCATTGACCTTGATCCTGTTTATCTAAATCTTTATCTTGATAGCCGGAGTCTGATCTTAATCCTGTATATCTAATTCATTTTTATCTTGATACCTGAAGTCTGATCTTTGATCATTTGGTGAGGACCTTCTCTCTGATCCTGTTGATCTTCTTTCCTGCTGGACTTTTCCTGATCCTCTGACTCTTGGCCATTCTTCCTTCATGATCATAATTTTGTTGATTAGTTTGACATTTTTTCTTGACCTTTGAACGTCTATCATCTTTCGATCAACATCTTAGTCTGACACTTATATATTCTTCTTGATTTAACCTCTTCTTAGTCAATATTTTCTTGACCTTCTCTCTTGATCGCCCTGGTATCCCCTTCGTGATGACGATTATTCTTCATAATTTCTTTCACCTCGAAGTCTCTTAACCTTCTTTCTGGTCTTCTTCATTATTCCTTGTTCATGATATGGTTGTCCCTGGTCTTCTAAACATCATTCTTAGCTGAATACCATGATCTTCAAGATCCTTAGTATCTGCCCTGCCTAAACATACATTTCACCGGGCCTGGCTGCATCTTTAGCGGTCATATCGGCCTCGTTCAATTCCCGTATGATCTCCTCCTCCTCTTCGGTAAAGCCCCCAATATCAGGCGGAATTTCGGCCATCTGTACCGAGGGAGCATGGTCCAAAAACCGTAACTGCTCCAAAACACGCACCTTCACACTGTCCAAGTACCGTTTCAGGTTCTTATTGTCCAAACGGCCATCTAGAGGCGGATGTAGCGAGTAGTCTGGCCCAAACCAGTCTCGCGTGGGGATGGTATTGGGGATCTTTGCATCCAAAGTCACATCGTTCAAAACCGACGTTTCGTAGCACCAGAGACGCGAAACGTTTCGGGGAGTGTACCCACCTCCGCCAAGAACTAACATGGGGATGCCAAATGTCTTGGTAAAGCGTACACACTCGCCTAGGGCACGGATATTAAGGTTGAAACAGCCCAAACGGTCGAAACCAAGCGAGTCCGCTCCATTCTGCTGCACTATGCACGTGGGCTGGAACTTGGCTATAAGAGGCTCGATGACCAGCTTATACAAATGCACATACAGCTCATCGTCGATGCCGTCCTTGAGAGGGACGTTGACTGCATAGTTCTTCCCCCGTCCAATCCCCACCTCGTCAATACTTCCAGTTCCAGGGAAAAACTCGCCATTGTACTTATGGAACGAGACCGTCATAACCCGATCCGTCATATTAAAAGCCTCCTGCACTCCATCACCATGGTGTAAGTCTATATCAATGTACATGACACGAGCATGCACTCGGAGTAAGTTCAATATGGCCAACACGATATCGTTAGCATAACAGAAACCACTGGGCTCAAACTTTTTGGCATGGTGGAGCCCGCCCAGCCAATTGATGGCAATATCACTCATCCCGGAGATCAACTTCCGGGATGCATCTAGCGTGGCTCCAGCATAGAGTGCTGAATATGCATACATTCCATCGAAAATCGGACAATCGTCTCCGATATTAAAACGGGCTAGTTTCTCTGCATCCATGCGAGCTGCAGCCTCGGGAGTAATGGACCGAAGAAAATCAACATAGTCTGCCGAATGGAATGCAGTCAATTCGTGCTTGGTGGCAGCCCGAGTCTCGTATAAGTCCATCTTCTCGTGGAGCTTATATGCAAGCACAAGGTGGTCCGTAAGCATGAGCCGGAACGGTTTCATGGGGTGGTGGGGGCCGTAGTGGAACGCCAGTACATCCTTGTTGTAGTGGTACAGCACGTTCGGGAGGGGCAGCTTAGCACTTGCGAAATAGAGGGGTGTATGAGCCGCGGTTTTTTCGTCCGTAGTAAACGTCGCCATTGTGAGTACTAAAAACGCCAGATAATTTGGTATGGTTTGGATTTAGTGAGTACAGTGTGGGGTGTACGTAATGGAACGTGTGGACTATATGGAATGTAGGGACTGTAAGGTGGATATAATACTGTATAAAGTGGATATTTGTTCCTGTATATAACGTAAGAATGTAGTGCTATACAAATTATGCTAGGGGATCAGGTAAAGGCGATGTAAATGGCTGGATGGCTGTAAACTGGTGAAGGTGTAGGTGCGAGATGTGGGTGCATGTGGTGTGCGGGTCTACTGCGCGCGTGGTGTACGGGCCTACAAAATTGCCCGGTGTACGGATGTTTGGTTGTTAACTTCGCACGCTTGTCGCCACTATCAATCTTCAATACTTACAACACATAATGTCAGGTATGTAACGGGTCTACTTTCTAGGAGATTGGATATTTCAATTACGAATGCTGTTATATGCAGGTGTACCGGCAATTGTCTGGTATACAGCCTTGTTTTCATCCTAAGGTGCAGTCTTTTCGGCATGTCAGTTGTCCAAATCATATTTCAGATTCAGGGTTCAGATTTCACTTCAGATATCAATTTAAATTGGAGGCAGTTCTATATAAGCAGATGTTCATTTTCTGGCCAGATTGACATCAGGTTTGGTACAATTTCGGATAATCTGGTCTTTCTTAACAAATTGCATGATTCGAATATTGATTTCGGGTACGATTTGACATTTACGGAATTCTGAGTCAATTTCAAGGTCTCTTTATCAGATATCATTTAGTTCCACTCTGGTTTCAGTTATTCTGGTATCCTCATGGATTATATGTCGTATGCTGGGCTGTCATTTAGATGATAGTTTCATATTCTGGTGTCATGCTGGACCGAAATGTCATTCTGAATACCCTGGTGTTATGTTCATTGCGAATTTCATTATTGTATTCTGGTCATACTTCACATTTTACGGTGGCATTTCGGATAGTCAGATGTTGAGGTGTCAGTTCCAGAGTTACAGTTTCAATCGGAGATTTTGGTGTCATTTCATACGTTCAAGTTTCATTTCAGACATCCAGATATTGTTTGCTAATGTCAATTGAGAAATTCTGGGTGGCTCACTGCCATTTTTGATATCCAAAGTTCATGTTCAATATGGTATCGTTGTGCTGATTCCAGAGTCTTAGCATCAATTTGGAATCAATCAGATATCAGATATCTATTATATGATTTCCTGATTCAGATGTGTTCTTGTGTCAACCAATTATAATGCTGTGATGTCCTTTCGGGTGTCCGTTCTATTATGAATGCTAAGACTGACATGTACCCTTACAAAGACAGTTTCTGTTGATATGCTGATGTTCTGGTGTGACGGTGATATTGACATTATTTTCTGTTGGCTGATTTTGGATCTGACATTTCTTCCTTATAGTGTTTGATCCTGATTATACCAATCTAACTCTCTTCATTCATACTAACATCAGGCTCTGCGGGATTTGACCGGCACATCACAATCTTCTCGCCGGAAGGCAGATTGTTCCAGGTGGAATACGCCTTCAAGGCCATCAACTCAGCCAATATCACGTCGCTCGGCGTGACGGGAAAAGACTCAGCAGTCTTGATCTCGCAAAAGAAAATCCCAGACAAGCTCTTGGATGCCAGCACAGTTTCGTACCTCTTCAAGATCACGCCCTCCATCGGGATGTTGGCAACTGGGTCAATTGCCGATGCGAGATCGCTCAGCTTGCGGGCTCGGCAAGAGGCCGTGGAGTTCCGCTACAAATACGGGTATGAGATGCCCGTGCAGAGCATTGCCAAGCGTATGGCCAACATATCGCAGATATACACGCAGCGGGCATACATGAGGCCTCTAGGTGTGGCACTAACATTCTGCCAGGTGGATTTCGAGGACGAAAACAAAGGTCCCCAGATTTTTAAGTGTGACCCTGCAGGTTACTATACCGGAGCCAAGGCCGTGGCCACCGGCCCCAAGCAGCAAGAAGCCACCACGTATTTGGAGAAGAAGTTCAAGAAAATGGAGGCGGTGGACGGCGACTGGAAGCAAACCGTGGAGTTTGCAATCACGTCATTGAGTTCAGTGTTAGGCAGTGATTTCCGGAAAAACGACATTGAGATTGGTGTGGCCACGCAAGGCCGCTTCCATATCTTGACCCCTGACGAGATTGACGAGCGCCTCGTCGCCATAGCCGAGATGGATTAAGTTCTGTTAGTCTTCTGTTACTGGTAGTCTGCTGTTACTGGCAGTCTGCTGTTACTGTTAGTGAGCGATTACCGTTTGTCTGCTGTTAATCAGTGCTACTTGTCAATGTCAATAGACAATAGCCGATCCGTGCTATCTCTTAGAATAGTTGGTCACTATTATCTGTTCGTTTAGTGTTACTTGACTCAGTAATATCTGTTAGTCAGTGCTATCAGCCACTACTGTTAGTCAACTTTTGGTCTACTGTTACTACTAATACTAGTGCTAGTCTGTACTACACGCTAGTCTGCTGTTGGTCAGTGACAGGAGCTGATTAGATATCTGCCATTTCTAGATGTTACTCTACTGTTAGTCAGTACTGTTGGTGTCTTATTAATAGTAATCCGAACGCCCATTATGTATGATGGTATTGGTTGGAATTTTAACTGATTAGTTATGTATGGGGCAACGGCGCCAGTGGTATGTTCATGTGCTTTGGAGAGGTTACCACACGTATGGAATGAACATATAAGGACATTCGGCCAAGTAGCGGTCCCAATCCTTGCCGTACTTTCTGGAACACTTTCTCTGGTCACGGTAGGCACGGTGCACCAAGACAATAAAGAAAAAGACGGGGAAAAACCAAGGGAATGGAGACGAAAAGCCACACACGAGACCCCAGGTCAACGACTGCACATAGTCAGCCGTGTAATGTGCTTTACGGGCATATTTGTACCAGCCATCGGTCAACAAGAGCGAGCCGTTTTCACACTCAATGTACGATGGGTTGACAAGGTCTCCGTAGGGAAAGTAAGGGAACGTTTTGCGGAGAAGTGTGTTGCCCGACATGATTCTGCGGAAGGAGTTTTTCTGGCGATTTCCTGTGTCGAAAACATAGTAAGCCAACGTCAACATCACAAATAACAAAGTGTTGTAGTACCAAGGCCATGCGTACTCTGCAGGATCGTGGTAGGCCAAGAACAAGGTGCATTGGCAGTAGGTAAATGGCACGCCAGCAATGTTCCAGAAACACAACATGAAGCCAAACTTCTCATAGGCCATATCCCACGTAGGTACGATCAACTCCTCTCCCTTACAGCAAGCATTAGCATATAACCAGTGGGCATATACGATGAAGCACACTTGAGGAGACACGTAACCATAGGTATCGTACTGTTTGAGGGCAGTAGATACGGATAAGAAGTAGAGGGTGAACCAAGGGATTCTAACCTCGAAAAACATCTTCAAGTCCAAGTAAGGACCAATGCGAGGGTTCAAAGGAGCCCCCATAAAGCAATCATAGATATGGTTGCCCGTCATCCGGTGGTAATCCTTCGACACATTAAGCGTATAGACGTATAATCCAATGGAGAAAATGAAGCCGTACACGATGGCCGTGGTCATGATCTCGCCAAAATTGTCGATGATATAGTACATCTTATAGCCAGCCACGTGCAAGCCCAAAAGAATGGCGTTGGTCACGTAAAACGACCAAACTGCATTGCAAAAGTAAGGCAATTGTTTTCCGTTCAAATGCGTCAAAGGCTGACCCTTGGTCCAGACTCCAGGAAGAGTTAAGTAGAACAAGGCCTGGACCACGAAAAACACGGTAAATATGGACACCAGCGTAAACGACGGCACGCCATGATCACGGAAAAGCCCCCACAACACGCCCAAAAAATCGCCCCATGTCTCCCCATCCGACGGCCATGCAGGCGTGCCATAGTAGAACTGTGCACTGATCCACATGTACAACATAAGCAATGGGAAACCAAGCATCATGCCCAAGGCACCAAGCGGGCCGCCAAACTCCCACTCCACCTGGTCATGTGGAATATACTTTGGGTCGACATTGGAGCTATGTACAGGTTCCAGCAAAGGAGCATGACCAAACACGTGCAGAGACTCGTGCAAAGGAGTAGATTCCGAAACCATTGTTGTTGGGAAGAAACGCGGCCAGTATTTATATATATATATATGTTTGCCGGGTGTATATGCAGGAGGGTACGACCGCAAACGAGCAACACTAATCGACTGTGGTAGTCATACTTGGAATGTTTATAGTCATACTTTTAGAGTCAGAGCTATAGTGATAGTTATCGTCATAGTTATAGACATAGTTATAGAGTCACACTTAAAGGATCACAGTTATATTCACAGTAATAGTCACAATAATAGTCACAGTTGTAGTCATTGTTGTAGTCATTGTTATAGTCATTGTTATGTTCTTTAACACATTTATGCCTTACTAATGATTTCCTCGTTGATGGTTGCGACACGGCATTTGGAGTGGCCATTGTAACGATCGGTAGAGTAGGCTTCATGAATCCTGTATAGGCCGGGCCCTGCCTATCGTGGATCTAACATCCCGCCCAGCCTCGATGTCGATTTGTTTTGGACATTAGAAGGCCATTCCTTTGAAAATATTGTCGGTAAATTTAGAATTCCTAGAATCCAAAAACTGGTTGCGTAGTTCATGTCGACCTAGACTCGTTTGTCAGTTTAGAAGCGAATTTGCTTGTGTTTTCGGTCAAAATAAGTCTCAGCTTTATCGAAAGAAGCCATGTGGGTCACGATTGCTGCAAAATAGACACGATAGAGCGTTTCTCTAACGTCCACAGAATCACCGACAAAGGAGTCAATTGGAATAGGGAAATCGAAATAGATCTTGATCACGTGATGTATGTGAGATCCAATTCGAATAGAGGTTTCCTTTGAATTTACTTGTAAGACAGTATCTTGAGCACGCATTCTCCCACGGCTAGGGGAGACGGCCGGTCGCCGTTATAATGACATTAAGGGCAATAATCAGTCTCAATCGATTCGTTCCAATTTTCTGCCCAGGCATTCGAATGCTAAAGTTGAGTAACCAAAAGGGTGAGAGTCCACATGAAGAAAGGTCACGGTGGACTGGACCATATCACTTGTAAACTGAGGTCCACGATCCGAGTCAATTGAAGTAAGGTGGCCGTGGAGCCGAAAGTATTCGTAGGCGTTCATGACACCAGTACAAGAGGAGGGTGAGTCATTTGGGCGGGGCTTTCAGGAAGAGGCTGAGCGTGATTCCGGAAGTCCTTGTCAAGAGTTGAAAGTAACGTATCGCAAGTAGGATGAATGCCGCAGCCAGGCCAAACGGACTGAGCGACGAGAAAATCCACAAATGCACCTTTAGTGACAAGGAATTGAAATACCCGACGCAAAACTGGCGAAAGGTAAAGGAGATAATCGAGTTGAGTAAGCATAGCACATATGCCAGCTCTAGTGATTGCTCGACCAAGAGCGGGACCATTGAAGAAACGTAAGCCTACTTGTGGGACGAAGCCAGCAACTGGGGTCAGTGTAGACGGGAAATTGAAGATTTGCGGCTTATAGTCGACGGATGATGGCAAAATGGGTGAATTATGGTCAGGGTGTGGAACGAGATTTGTTCCCGAGAAAAGGGGGTGGGCACATCGAAAATTCCGAACCATGGGTTCCAAAAGAATAAACCAAAGGGCATGTTTCCAATCAACATTGAGGATAGCTGCGACAGGCACTCTGTGGAAACCAATGCTGTCAAGGAATGGTGAGTGGATCTATGGGGTTAAACAAGCAAGAATCAAGCACAAAAAAACACGAAAACCAGTTGATAAAGCCCGAACGCCAATATGCAATGACCAGGCCAGTAGACAACAAAATACATCAACCACCGTCTCCAGCAAACAGAAAGGTTCAGCAACCGTAAGTATAAGATTCGTTAGTGAGTACCCGACATGAAGATACGGAAAGTTTGTTGTGAACCGTTGAACCAGGGCAGCAAAATGAGGACAGCAAAATGAGGACAGCAAAATGAGGACAGCAAAATGAGGACAGCAAAATGAGGCCAGCAAAATGAGGACAGCAAAATGAGGACAGCAAAATGAGGCCAGCAAAATGAGGACAGCAAAATGAGGACAGCAAAATGAGGGCGGCAAAATGAGGACAGCAAAATGAGGACAGCAAAATGAAGGCGGCAAAATGAGGGCGGCAAAATGCTGTATGGGGCCATGGTGTTTCTCTGGAGTAGTACAAGAGAGAAGACGGAAAATGGTCTGAAGAACATGCCACAGTCTGCGGGCACTCTTCGTAACTGAGCTCAAAAAGAATAGCGTAGTCAAGCTATATATCCATATGGATCCCAGAAGGTTCGAGAAAAGAAAAGTGTCGAACGAACGAGAGATGTAGTAACTCCAGGACAGATTGATTAGATAACCTCAGGGATAAAGCCAAGTGACCAAGAAATTCAACCCGGACCAAGGCTGCGAAATGTGTGATGCAACAAATCAGGCGTTACCGATTTGGACACATAAAAAAAAAGCCTGAAGTGATGACTGCTGATTCACCATGTTCACTGAATTGCCGTGGAGTGACATGGTGTGAAGCGACATGGTGTGAAGCGACATGGTGTGAAGCGACATGGTGTGAAGCGACATGGTGTGAAGCGACAAGAGAAGCGTATGCCGCAAGGTCATGCGAAAGGAGTGTGTATAAGGCCTCAGCAAAAGAAAAGCCAGAATGCTTGCGTGCGACCTTCACGTTATGTTCCTGAATACATTTATGCCTTACCAATACTCTTCTCGTTGATGGTTGCGACACGGCATTCGGAATGGCCATTTTTACCATCGGTAGAGTAGGCTTCATGAATTTTCTTTGGCCGGGCCCCGCCTCTCGTGGATCTAACAGTCACAGTTCCAGTCACATTAGTCACAGTTCCAGTCACATTAGTCACAGTTCCAGTCACATTAGTCACAGTTCCAGTCACATTAGTCACAGTTCCAGTCACATTAGTCACAGTTCCAGTCACATTAGTCACAGTTCCAGTCACATTAGTCACAGTTCCAGTCACATTAGTCACAGTTCCAGTCACATTAGTCACAGTTCCAGTCACATTAGTCACAGTTCCAGTCACATTAGTCACAGTTCCAGTCACATTAGTCACAGTTCCAGTCACATTAGTCACAGTTCCAGTCACATTAGTCACAGTTCCAGTCACATTAGTCACAGTTCCAGTCACATTAGTCACAGTTCCAGTCACATTAGTCACAGTTCCAGTCACATTAGTCACAGTTCCAGTCACATTAGTCACAGTTCCAGTCACATTAGTCACAGTTCCAGTCACATTAGTCACAGTTCCAGTCACATTAGTCACAGTTCCAGTCACATTAGTCACAGTTCCAGTCACATTAGTCACAGTTCCAGTCACATTAGTCACAGTTCCAGTCACATTAGTCACAGTTCCAGTCACATTAGTCACAGTTCCAGTCACATTAGTCACAGTTCCAGTCACATTAGTCACAGTTCCAGTCACATTAGTCACAGTTCCAGTCACATTAGTCACAGTTCCAGTCACATTAGTCACAGTTCCAGTCACATTAGTCACAGTTCCAGTCACATTAGTCACAGTTATTGTTAGATCCATTATAGGTAGGATACTACTTATAGAGAAATTATGAAGCCTACGATATCCGATCCCAACAATGGCCACTGCAAACGCCGGACCACAGCGTTGGGCCATCAGGGCATTCGTGCATCCATGGCCCTTTTCGAATATCTGGAACAATACTTACCATCTTCTATTGGAGAGTTTTTCGATGCCACGTTCTCTCAAAGTTATATAAGCCACTCCGGCTATCCAGGACCTGCTCCCCCAATTTAAGGAATTTGTACCGAATAAGAGTCAGCGTTCCTATGAACGTCTACGACCATGATGAGAATGACAATTCCTTACATGAGAGATTGCTTAGAGTGTATCAAAACTTACTCGGATCATACAACTGGTTAGGAAACATCAGTCACGCAGACATCGCATACAATGTGAGCAAATTCGGTCCATACACCAAAAACCCTCTGAAACGGACCTTATGTAGCTAAAGCAATTATTGGCATACATAAGGGATACGCAAGACTGGTCCATCACCGTCACAACGAAGTATTACTCGCCTAACAAAGCGAAGTAGTATGGGTTTGGTGACGCATCCTTCGCCAGTGACGAAAACAGAAAATCTTGAACACGCTTCTTCGTCACGCAAACGGTGCTTCCATATTTTAGAAATCTTAGAGCATAGCTTGTGACGCAAACGGTGCTTCCATATTTCAGAAATCTAAAAACATAGCTTGTGACGCAAACGGTGCTTCCATATTTTAGAAATCTTAGAGCATAGCTTGTGACACAAACGGTGCTTCCATATTTCAGAAATCTAAAAGCATAGCTTGTGACGACAAGTACGTTTGAAGCAAAGTACTTGGTGCTATGCACGACAGTGAAAGAACTCATCTGGACAATAACCTTTTTCTCTGAGGAACGATCAATCAGCAAAGTATTAGTAGGGCATAAAGGTATTAAAGTGTATAATAGTAGTGTAGTATAGTATATAGTATTGAAGCATGTTTACTGGTATAGTGGATAGTATTCTAGTACATTAGTATAGTAGAGTATAGTACAGCAGTACAGTGTAGTCTAGTACAGTAGTACAGTATAGCATAGTACAGTAGTACAGTACAGTATAGTACAGTGGTACAGTAGAGTATAGTACAGCAGTACAGTGTAGTATAGTACACTAGTACAGTGTAGTATAGTACACTAGTACAGTGTAGTATAGTACAGCAGTACAGTGTAGTATAGTACACTAGTACAGTAGTACAGTATAGCATAGTACAGTAGTACAGTAGAGTATAGTACAGTGGTACAGTATAGTATAGTACAGTGGTACAGTATAGTATAGTACATTAGTACACTAGTACAGTGTAGTATAGTACACTAGTACAGTGTAGTATAGTACAGTAGTACAGTAGATTATAGTACAGTAGTACAGTAGAGTATAGTACACTAGTACACTAGTACAGTATAGTATAGTACATTAGTACAGTAGTACAATATGGAATAGTACTGTAGTACAGTATGGAATAGTACAGCAGTACAGTAGTACAATATGGAATAGTACTGTAGTACAGTATGGAATAGTACAGCAGTACAGTATAGTATAGTACAGCAGTACAGTATAGTATAGTACACTAGTACAGTATAGTATAGTACACTAGTACAGTATAGTACAGCAGTACAGTACTATATTGTTCATGAAAGCTACCCTGTCTATCCCAACAATGGCCATTCCAAATGCATGTTACAGTCATAGCTGCAGGAAATACCACTATGGTCTGGAAGAATCCTTACCTTGCTCTAGTGGAGAGTTTTCCGGTACTACGTTTCAACGTGATGACTGTTGCAGATTATACGAAGGTTTATGGTTACGCAAAACAGGTACTGAGACAGGGAGGTAAGACAGTGAGGTAAGACAGTGAGGTAAGACAGTGAGGTAAGACAGTGAGGTAAGACAGGGAGGTAAGACATTGGCCGGGGTTCCATTTTGAAGTTCGCCGGCCAGAATGCTACAGAGAGTTTTGATATGTTGCACGAAGATAACGTGATATCCAGGTATGCCCCACATTGCGTGTTGGGCACATTGGCAGGAACGAAATCAGAACTTGATATTAACTAGCACATTGTTCAAAACTCAGCCAGCTGGTCTACATTAATTAGTCAACACTAATTAGATTTTTCTGTCTTTTCAGTTATATAACTTGTTTTCAATAATCTCTGGTCTGTATCGTTAGTGTAACAATAATCTCTGGTCTGTATCGTTAGTGTAACAATAATCTCTGGTCTGTATCGTTAGTGTAACAGTCTATATTCAATATCTGGTCTGTATAGAGAAGGTACACGGTCCGTAGAGACAAAAAATATCCAAGTCTTTCTTCTCATCTATAAGACACTGACAAGACACTGACAAGACACTGACAAGACAGTGACAAGACAGTGACAAGACATTGACAAGACACTGACAAGACATTGACAAGACACTGACAAGACACTGACAAGACATTGACAAGACACTGACAAGACACTGACAAGACACTGACAAGACATTGACAAGACATTGACCGAGTATACTAATTAATGAGTATTGACGCTATGGACCATTATGTAGTGAGTATATATGTTGGATATTAACACGATATAATTGACCATGAATTATTTACAAACTGTCGCGTGGTTTTAGGATAACCATGGTAGGCGTCTATCCTACCATCGAAAGTTGATAGGGCAGAAATTTGAATGAACCACCCCCAGCTTAAAGCCATGCGATTCGTTAAGTTATTATGAATCATCAAAAATATTGATTTTTATCTAATAAATACTACCCTTCGTGAGTCGGGTATTAAGCATGTATTAGCTCTAGAATTGCCAGGCGTATACCAATTAGCAAGGCACTATCAAATAAACGATAACTGATTTAATGAGCCATTCGTAGTTTCACTGTATAATGCTATACTTAGACATGCATGGCTTAATCTTTGAGACAAGCATATGACTACTGGCAGGATCAACCAGATAACTATGAAGAAGTTATTTTTTTGGGGTTTTCCACTGACTCGTAGTAAGAAAAAAGATCGGGGTGATCTTGAGTTTTAGGCTGGGATTATTTTGGCATAGCCTAGTAATCCACTGTTTCTTTCCTTGCTCGGGGAGACGTTGTCATCCCGAGACTTGGGCGATAAATCGCGAGGCCACACAGCACCACCGTAGCACCCTAGAGTACGCGGTGGGGAGTGAGGGAAAGTTGACAAAGTCTTAGCAAGAGCTTTCAGCACTTGGAGAACCCAAGCCCTTATTTCTCTTGCCAATGACTTTACCCACAAGAGGCGGCCTGGGACCAGCAACAGTCCCTTCTCGCCAAACTTACCTATATAAATACAGCCTCTGGCCCAGAGTATCCAGCCAAGCTCTTGCAAAGTAGCCGAAGTAGAATAGTGGTTTTAGGATAATAGAATGGTGGTTTTAGGATAATAGAAAGGTGGTTTTAGGATAATAGAATAGTGGTTTTAGGATATTTTAAAATAGTGGTTTTAGAATAATAGAATAGTGGTTTTAGGATATTTTAAAATAGTGGTTTTAGAATAATAGAATAGTGGTTTTAGGATAATAGAATGGTGGTTTTAGGATAATAGAATAGTGGTTTTAGGATAATATAATGGTGGTTTTAGGATAATAGAATAGTGGTTTTAGTAGTTATATAAGCCACTCCGGTGCCTCTTTGAGAAGCCATAAACGAGCAAAGAATTAGTAAGGCATAATGTGTTAAAGGACATAATATAATCCAGTACAATCCAGTACAATCTAGTACAGCCTAGTAAAATCTAGTACAACCTAACAATCTAACAATCTAACAATCTAACAATCTAACAATCTAACAATCTAACAATCTGATACATTTTAATACTGATGTAGTACTGAATCCTGTAGATTCTCGACTTCGCATTACGCTATTCAAGGGTACTTCAGGTGGTCCTTTGGATAACCAAGGAGTACAGATGTGGTGGATTTTGGCCATAATTCAGTCTCAAATCAATCTCATAAATACTTGGTCTCAAGATAGGTTTTGTAGTTTTAAAGTAGGATATACTAGGAGAGTAAGGTGGACGAATAGAAGTAGACACACAATATGAGACTAGAACAATCCTGAATAGTAACCAAGGATAGAACAGAAGATACGAAATATATGACTAAGTTTCAACTTATGCTTTAGTATGTCTATTGATATACAGGAATATGGTTTAGTATGTCTATTGATATACAGGAATATGGTTTAGTATGTATATTGATATACAGGCATATGGTTTAGTATGTATATTGATATACAGGAATATGGTTTAGTATGTCTATTGATATACAGGAATATGGAAGTTGTACCTTATAAGACCAAAGTCTATGTGACGGGCCACAGCACCTCTTATACTGTTTGTTCGTCTGGGTCTGCACAGTCTTATTCTTCAAGTCACAGTCTTGTTCTTCAAGTCACAGTCTTATTGTTCAAGTCTGTACAGCCCTATCTTTTAGTATCGTGATTACAACATTTCCATGAAGTACCTCTCCTCCGTACATGTTGGGTACTCGTTGACAGGTTCTTGGAGGCATCTTGGTACACCTCTGGGCAGTTGATGTTCGATAGATGTCTGGCTAGATAGAGACTAGACTAGTTCATTCACTAGGTGACTGAAACATATAACTGGAAAATATTTGAAGCACTGTGTGGTGTCCCCTGTAGCGCAGAATAAACCAGAGCCAAAGCTATACCTCATATTTTTATTGTATAGTATTAATATATCTATATTTTTATTATGTACTATTAATATATCTATATTTTTATTATGTAGTATAAATAAATCTATATTTTTATTATGTACTATTAATATATCTATATTTTTATTATGTAGTATAAATAAATCTATATTTTTATTATGTAGTATTAATAAATCTATATTTTTATTATATAGTATTAATATATCTATATTTTTATTATTTAGTATTAATATATCTATATTTTTATTATGTACTATTAATATATCTATATCATCTTTTATATATCAATATAGTATATAATGTATCAAGTTCTTTTAAAGAAAAAAGATATCTGGAAGGTTAGGCAGGTCGAGGAAGACGTTGGGTGGAAAGACGTTGGTAAGGTAAAGTAGAACGTTGGTTAGAAGTAACCTTGGAAAATGATGAGTAGACTATAAGGTTATAAAAGAGACAAATATCTATATCTATCTATATCTATCTATATCTATATCTATCTATATCTATATCAATATCTATATCTATCAATATCTATCTATATGTATATCTATATCTATCTATATCTATATCTATATCAATATCTATATCTATCAATATCTATCAATATCTATATCTATATCTATATCAATATCTATAGTCTTGATATTTTGCAACCAGGATTTCATACATGGCACTGTTTCTATTTTTATCTATACTACTCTTATGTATTCTATACTAGTCTTATGTACTCTATACTAGTCTTATGTAATCTATACTGTCTTATGTACTCTATACCATCTTGTGTACTCTATACCATCTTATGTACTCTATACCATCTTATGTACTCTATACCATCTTATGTACTCTATACTATCTTATGTACTCTATACTACTCTTATGTAGTCTATACTATCTTTTGTACTCTATACCATCTTGTGTACTCTATACTAGTCTTATATACTCTATACTATTTTATGTACTCTATACTATCTTGTGTACTCTATACTATCTTGTGTACTCTATACCATCTCATGTACTCTATACCATCTTATGTACTCTATAGATGGTAATCTACTTATAGTACTTTCTACATGGTTTCTCAGGTACTCTGTACATTTAGATTCAGTACTAGTAATGTTCATTCGCTGATGGTAGCAGAATTTGGAGACAGATTCACCTGATCCTGCAGCCGAGACTGCCAGGGCACTGCCAGGGCACTGCTGACGTTGTTCCTGGATCGTAACGACCCATTCTGGTTGTCCAAGTCTTCATAGCCACTCATGCGGTTGGATTCTCCAAACGAAAACCCATCCTTGGACCCGAAGATCTTCTTGCCACGCTTTTTGAGGAAGATAAAGAACGCTAACTCTAATTATCACCGTGCCTTTAATATCTTCCACAACTCGTCAATTCCAACCGTGCCTTTAATATCTTCCACAACTCGTCAATTCCAACCATGCCTTTAATATCTTCCACAACTCTTCAAATCCAACCGTGCCTTTAATACCTCCCACAACACCTCCAATGATCTTGTTCTTTCTAGGCGAAATCCCTGATCCATCCACCTCCAAGTTAACATTGACTGCTGGGGACCGTATTAAGCGTGGTGATGGTTGGATCGGGCAAACCATTGGTGGTGGAGATGTACGACCTGGCTGGACGCGACGCAGAAGACGACTCGGCTGGACGCAATGCAGAAGACGACTCGGCTGGACGCAATGCAGAGGTGGACTGCTTTAATGACCACTGGCATTCAGTGGTAGAGCTTTTATCTCTTATTTTACGCACACACGTCGCTTGAGCTAGTGGATGACAACCATCGACTGCACGAAGAATTTTTCAGCGAAATATCTGATTTAAATGTAGTTTGGGTTTCGGAGGCAGTGCTGGTCCAAGACCATGAGCTGCTGGAAAGGTGTGCCGAAGAAGTAGTCGATGACGTTTGGTCTGATGAAGATAATGCGACTGGACTTTGGTGCAGATGATGCCGATGATGTCGATGCTGAGAATAAGGGTAGTAGTAGTAGAGTAGTAGAGTAGTAGAGTAGTAGAGTAGTAGAGTAGTAGAGTAGTAGAGTAGTAGAGTAGTAGAGTAGTGGAGTAATTACAATTCTATGAATCTTCATCATCAAGTTCCAAAATGTCATGAGATACAAGAATTTCTTCCTATTCTTTTTTATTAGCAGACTTTCTTTTCTTATCAATTCCTTTTCTTATCAATTCCTTTTCTTCTCACTTCCTTTTCTTATCACTTCCTTTTCTTATCACTTCCTTTTCTTATTATACGTATTATTAAATCTATTCTAATCGGCATTGGCTTTAGCTATTAAATGTGGAAGAGAATCAACAAATGGTATTTAGAATTATTGAGCAAGCATCTTAAGAAGACCAAACCTGAGATTTCAGAATATGGATCGGAGAAAAATTACACTTACCTTTATTAAATGAACGTTATATTTAGGTGTTCATATTTGATAAGATAATTTATTCATTTGAATTGGCCGTCAAGGACCTTAGCCTTTCAAGTTTTGTTTTAGTATATATTAATATACAGGGATATGTAAGTTGTACCTTACAAGACCAAAGTCCTATGTAACGGGTCCACTGCGCTTCTTATACTTTTCAGTTCGCCAAAGACTCGCACAGCCTTCATTGTTCTTCCAATGACCTGCGTACGAAATACCCGCGAAGTACCTTGCCTCCTTACACGCTAGGTATTCGTTGACATAGCCACTGGTATATATGTGATAGTTTTAGTTAGTAGTTCTAAAGAGTAGTTTTAGATGAGTAGCTTTAGTTAGTACTTTTAGTTAGTACTTTTAGTTAGTACTTTTAGTTAGTAGTTTTAGATGAGTAGTTCTAAAGAGTAGTTTTAGATGAGTAGTTCTAAAGAGTAGTTCTAAAGAGTAGTTCTAAAGAGTAGTTCTAAAGAGTACTTTTAGTTAGTACTTTTGGTTAGTAGTTTTAGTTAGTAGTTTTAGTTAGTAGTGCTAAAGAGTAGTTCTAAAGAGTAGTTCTAAAGAGTAGTTTTAGATGAGTAGTTTTAGATGAGTAGCTTTAGTTAGTACTTTTAGTTAGTACTTTTAGTTAGTACTTTTAGTTGAGTAGTTCTAAAGAGTACTTTTAGTTAGTACTTTTGGTTAGTAGCTCTAAAGAGTAGTTCTAAAGAGTAGTTCTAAAGAGTAGTTCAGGCTAGATAGTCTGTATGAGCCAAGACCGAGTAATGAATTACGGTGATTTACTGGGAACTTATGTTAATGACTACTTCTGTCTTTTATATTGAGTATGTTCTTTATAAAGTATATTGCCTGAAATTGTAATAACATTAGATTAATAACAGTATATAACATCTACTTTTATTTTAGATCAAAATAATATACATAATAAACGAAGGAGGCCGATAAAGGCCCACTCGAATCAGAATTGCATTATGTATTCCTCAAAACATCTCTTCAATAAAGAAATCACCTCAAAGACCCACTCGAATCAGAATTGCATTATGTATTCCCCAAAACATCTCTTCAATAAAGAAATCACCTCTACAATCGTCTAGTGCGTCAACACAAGGCAGCACTTTTCTCGATCTGGCGTAGTTGCATCTCCTCAGACGACTCAGATGTATAACTGCTTAAGAAGAAATATGATAGATATTTCAAGCTCCCTGAAGACTTTTTACTGAATCGAAACGCTATCTGAAGACTTTTTACTGAATCGAAACGCTCTCTGAAGACGTTTTTACTGAACTGAAACGCTTGCCGAGGTCAAAGGTCGGTGACAAGTGTGTCTAGCTGTAGAACATTTAAGTCAAAGGTGGTGAACCACAGACAGAGCTCCAGATGGAGTGAGCACATATCAGACAGTATACTCGAGCTTTTGTATTGTAAATAGAAAGTCACAGGACGACAGATCAGCTTGGGTGCCAGCATCATCGGAGCTGGAGTCGGACCAAGTTTCATTACCCAAATGGTTAGCTCTCTCGTTCAGCTGGTTCTGGAAGGACCTGGGAAGTTCACGTCCCCAGTTTAGAGTAGTAGACCGTTTAGACATTTAGACAGAATTAGAGTAGTTAAATATTTGGTCAGTTCAGAGTAGTAGACCGTTTAGACAATTTAGGCAGTTTAATCAATTTAGAGTAGTTAAATATTTGGTCAGTTTAGCAGTTTAACGTAGACAATTTAGACAATTTAGGCAGTTTAGTCAATTTAGAGTAGTTAAAGATTTCGTCAGTTTAGCAGTTTAAAGTAGACAATTTAGACAATTTAGTCAGCTTAAAGTAGACAGTTTGAATATCATCCTTTTAGGTTTACAATTGTGTACAAATGTAACTCAAGTTCAATTGCTAATGACTTCCAAGATTGAATGGCAGTTAGTACACAATTCAAGGTAGAAACGACTTTAATATTTCTTGATAAGTATGGATATTTCCTGCATTTTTCTGGGTTGTTCCTGGTACTTTTTTCTGGTACATTTAGTTGCTACTTTTTTCTGGTACATTTAGTTGCTACTTTTTTCTGGTACTTTTAGTTGCTACTTTTTTCTGGTACTTTTAGTTGCTACTTTTTTTTGGTACATTTAGTTGCTACTTTTTTTGGTACTTTTAGCTGCTACTTTTTTCTGGTAAATATTGCTATATGCCCTCACCTATATTTCGTTGACATTTATTATGGGGTACATGGTATAGAATTGTGTTAGTATAGTAGCGAAGTAGTATAGAATTTGTTGGTTAGCAGTGTAGACAGTAGACAATGAAATTGAGTTAAAATAGTTCTTTAATGGGAGAAGTTACTACAAATAAACTAGGTGGTAATTTATAGTGAGACTGGAGGCATTGTAGATTTACTGTACAGGTACTTTGGAGATAAATAGGGATCTGGATACGACGCTCGTGGCCAAATGGGCCAATGTCTTTGTTTCTCCGGGCCCATGCACCAGCACACCACTAGAAAACTGGACCAGTATCCCAAAGACCCAAATGTGCCTTTTTCTGGTTCAAATGTGCCTTTTCTGGCCAAAATATGTCCTTTTCTGATTCAAATATGCCTTTTTCTGGCCCAAATACGCCTTTTCTGGTTCAAATGTGCCTTTTCTGACCCAAATATGCCCTTTCCTGACCCAAATATGCCCTTTTCTGACCCAAATATGTCCTTTTCTGACCCAAATATGCCTTTTCTGACCCTTCCAAAATTACCAGATGGTTTCGAATTCCTTCTTCTCACGATCCACTCACTGTCTACCCAGCTCCCCCTAAAACCCAAGTCAACTCAACTGTAGGAGATACTCTGGAGAAACTACTGTAGACATAAATTACAAGTGAGCTGGTTGAGACTGTTTCTGGTCTGGATTTCTGGTCTAGATCTTTCTAAGGATCTGGGAGACCGGGGTCTGTCTTTCTGGACCTGTACTTTTGGTGGACTTTGTATTCATCTTGTAGGGACTGATTTCTGGAATCTCCGAGTTCCAGATTTGGTATGGATCATCAAAGTCGAAATCCTCAAAAACGTAAAGTGCTTTGATTTGCTTGAAGGTTGCTTTCCTCCTGAAATAAACACTGTATTTTTCTCCTGAAGTAACACTATACTTTTCTCCTGAAGTAACACTATACTTTCCTCCTGAAGTAACACTATACTTTTCTCCTGAAGTAATAGAGAAGTTCTTGAACTTATTGGAATTCAAAATGTCACCCACATCAATTCCAAGCCCATCATCGTCGTCTTGCATCCCAGGGTCACCCGAAACATTCAGACCGACTCATTACCACCACAAATCATCAACACGAGTACCAAATCACCACCACAAATCATCAACACGAGTACCAAATCATTACCACCACAATGTTGTGCTTCTCCTTGATCTGGTCGGAAATAAAACCTTCATTTGAAATAAAGTCGTCGTATTTCTGCAAGTTGATGTTGAACTACAAATTGTTGAATCCAGGAAGCCGGTCTTGTCCATCAATGTCAATGCTGGATTTGGTGGACAGTACCATATCATTAGTATTGCCCGAATCAGCCAAGCTAAGTGAAGCGGTCGAGTTTACAGACAAAGAGTGCCGTTGCAAAGGGAGAGTGTTTCCTGAGTAGGAGCTTTGAAGTAGTTTTTTGCAGCACAATGTTCTGACTGGCTCTTTTTAAAGATCTGGGAGTTCTATCTGCAGTTCTGACTGCCTCTTTCTAAGGATCTGGGAGTTCTGTCTGCAGTTCTGGACCTGCCTCTTTCTAAGGATCTGGGAGTTCTGTCTGCAGTTCTAGACCTGCAGTCACACTCTTCTTATATCCCTCTCAAATAATATTCTGGTAGTTACATAATATCATTAGGCCATACTTCCAACTTAGTTCCTGCACTGTGCTAATCTTTAAGCTAACCATACCATGTGCGACCACAACCTTTTCAAAATCACCAAGGTAACTTCTAACACACTTTTTATTTTTACAGAACAATCGTTCCTTTTCTAGACGTTCTGTCATTCTCATTCTTGGCAACCGGCTCCACATGCTCCCTTCGGCTTATATATCACCTTGTTCCACATCAAGGGCCACCACAGCGCCGCAGGAAAGGTTTCCAGAGGTCGTAGTTTATGAGTTACATCCATGGCTGTATGCAGTGAGGTATGACTAGTCTGAAGGTTTCTGAGGGTCTAGTCTGAAGGTTTCTGAAGGTCTAGTCTGAAGGTTTCTGAGGGTCTAGTCTGAGGTTTCTGAGGGTCTAGTCTGATGTTCAACAATAAAATATGGCTTCATTGTCCTTGACCGGATTGTAACTTATACAGGACTCTGTAAAGTAGTGGCCTAATTCAAAAATTAAGACTAAGGATGGATCCCGGAGTACCAAGAGTACTGATTGTAAACAGAACGGTGGTGAGTCATCGGTGAAGACGTGGTTTGGGGTATAAAATCCAATAAGACTCTAATGCTGAGTACACTACTGAACCTAGTGAGTTGGAATAGTCAGAATACATGGAGTGTATGTTGGGAACATCATACAAATCCATAATGGTATTCCACAAATGGTGGAGTTTAGAAGGAAGGGGGGTCAGGAATATACGATAGAATAAAGGATAAAGAAATGAAGGTATGAGATATATAGGCATTCAAAAAGGAGTATTGGGATTCACTTTAGCCGTTTATAATGAACTTCCTGCATCCACCGCGACACTGACGTCTCTGATGTTGAAACTGATTTATGCAAATGGAATCAGCAGCGCCTCGTAGAGATCGTAAACATCCTCGTCTGCCCCTCGCTTCCGCTCCCGCCGCTTCTTCTCCCGCCGTTTCCTACACTTGGTGAGCATATCCAACGACGTCAACGAACTGCCGTTTCCCAACTTGACGAGCCCAAGATAAAACAACTCCACCCGCTCGAAATCTCGCTCATCCTGCACGATTCCCAGAAGTGCCCGGAAAATCGACTGGATCATAATACATCGCTCGTCAAACGTCTTCTTGCTTAAGTAATAATGCTGGCTCTCCACAATCACGTCCTGCTGGCTCTCCACGGGTTTTTCCCGGATGAAAAAGCTTCCTTTAAACACTTTGTGTACGATACTCTGCACGTCCGGGTGCAGCCGAGGAAGAGCCATGAATTGCCGGCCTGTCAAGATCTTGATGTAGAGATCGTCGCAGTGGAACTGGTTGGACATATCAAACCACGATCTGTAGATTCCCAGCTCCTGGATATAGCAGCTGGCCTTCAACACTACTTTGTCGTTGCCCTGGTATTCAGGATGGCCTCGCGTTCCGGCAGGGATCTCAAACGTATCCAATTTGACTTGGGGGACCATGAGGTCCTGCAGGCAAGCGTCCACCACCCCCAACAAGTGGGTAGTCCACCGAAGCCCCACTTTGGCCAAGCCCCTTGTTTTTGTTTCCTCCACCACTGATGCGTATTTCATGTGTGCCTCTGCAATACCAGAGCTGTAGCCCCAGTACAAGTTGAATCGGTGGTGGGTAAGTAGTTGGGCCCGCTCCAACGCATGGCAATATGCCGAGTTGACCATTTCGTCGAGTTTGCCTGTATCCTCGAAGATCTGCCGTAGTTTGGAGGTTTCGTCGTCTTTGGTGGCCTGTGGAGACAGCTTATAGATATCTTCGGGTAATGCCACGGTCACGTGCTCGGCCACAGCCCGCCGCTGGTGTTCTGCCTCCGACATAAGAAGCGTATCTTCAAGCAGTTTCTCCGAAGAGACCGAGCCACGTGACAGGCTGGGCCCGTCGTTCTTCAGAAGACTGCCGCCTGTGCAGGAATGGATAGCAGCCGAGGATTCAATGGCGAAAAACCAGCATTTGGCCAACGCCAAGCCGCTGGACATATTGGTGGACTCGTCCTTGCGCTTGATTTTGGAGTAGTTCAAAAGCAAGTCTCGGGCCCCCTTCAAGTGTGCTATCCATTGGTTGGCCATCTCGTCACTATTGCTGCAAGCAGTGAAGTTGGACGAAAGCACCAACACCGTGAGAAGGAGTTTCTCCACATTATTGGTAAAGATCCAGGTGTTCTGAAACCCCAAGTTCTCCTTGAAGGCTGCACTTAGAGCCACAAAGCACTGCTTGATGTAACGTTGGCGCAGGGTCTCGTGCGCGCGGTCTCCGCTCTGGTTGAACTGGAATGTGGCGGTGATGGCCAAGAGCGAATTGAGGAGGTACTCGCAGTTGATGGAGTAGTTGAGGAGGATCTTGATCACCTCATTGGTCTCGATGGACGACGCAAATGGGAAGAGGTGGTACGAGAGGTTTGTGTTGGTGAGGGTCTGGAGGTAGTTGATGTGGGATGCGTCCAAGTTGGCTTTGGCGCTGATTTCGGCAATGAGCCCGGAATTGGCGGGCAGGCCCAGATACCGGACGTAGTCGTGCGGCTCATAGCGGTCCAGGGAGATGGAGACGGCATCGCCTTCGTATCGTTTGTCGTATCGTTTGGGGTCGTGCGCTTTTGGGTCACATTCATACCGCTTTGGGTTACTTTCATACGGCTTTGGGTCACTTTCATACCGCTTTGAGTCACTTTCATACCGCTTTGAGTCACTTTCATATGGCTTTGGGTCACTTTCATACCGCTTTGAGTCACTCTCAAACCGCTTTGAGTCGGATTCACTCCGCTTTGCGTCGTACGCTTTGCGCTCGTTCCGCTTTGGGTCATTGTCATACCCTTTTGATCCATACCGTTTTGGGAACGGCGACGCTGCAAGCAGTGGACTATCGTCTTCCATCTTCACCTCCTCCCAAATACTCTTTTCGAGCCGGAGCGAGTCTGAGCCATCCAAAAACCCATGGATATCGTTCACCAACAGATTGGCCTCGTTGTAGAGGTTGCGCAAGTCCAAATCGTGGCCCAAAACAAGATTGGTGTCCAAATCGAGCGGAGTAAATGGGAGTTCCATGTACGCGGGGTTCTGGAGGCCTCGTAGATTGGCACCAGAAAGATTGAGGTTGGGAAGACTCGGATTTACCGTGGGAGTCGGGATGTTGGGGTTTGGGAGCAGATTGAGATGCGGTAGGTTGGGGAGACTCTGGTTTAGGAGCGTGGAACTCATGCTCTGGGTCGAGTTGGGCATGGAGTTCATACTCTGCATGGAGTTCATGCTCTGCATGGAGTTTATGCTTTGCATGGAGTTGGAGCTCTGCATAGAAGTGGACCTTTCGGGAAGCCCCAACGGATGGGTGATTTCCAGGCCAATGGGGCCGATCTGGCCCATCAGATTGATCTGCAGCTGCTGCCCCTGGCCTTGTAGCTGACCAATCAGAGGTGGAGCCTGGCTCTGCCCCTGGCTGTGTGCCTGGCTGTGTGCCTGACTGTGTGCCTGACTGTGTGGCTGACTATGTGGCTGACTATGTGGCTGACTGTGTGGCTGACTATGTGGCTGACTGTGTGGCTGATTGTGTGGCTGATTGTGTGGCTGACTGTGTGGCTGACTGTGTGCCTGATTGTGTGCCTGACTGTGTGCCTGGCTTTGTAGTAGGGGTTGTATCAGGCCCATCACACCAGTACCCAGCCCCGGAAGAATGGAAGGAACCAGCCCGGGAAGAACGGCATGGCCCGAGGACGGGCTGCAGGAATCGCCATCCTTATCTTCATGCTTGGGCTTGTAAAAACGAACCATAAGGCTCGGGTCGTTAACGCCCATCGGATGCGTGGGCGTGGGCTCGCTAGCCATGGCACCTGCCGGATAAGAACACTTCTTATGCAAACGCGTGCAATTGAAACACTCCGGCAAGGCCTCGTCGCACTTGATCTTGCGCCTCTTGCACTCCAAGCACCCGCGGCGAGAGTACTTGCGCTTTTTGATGCGGCCCTCGATTTCCTGGCCCTGGGACGTCATGCTGGGGCTGGCGGAGATGAAGTGAAGGTGTACTTCTGCGGGCGCAGATTGCACCTGCATGCACCATGCCAAGCCGCCTGATGTCGCATTGAAAGATGCCAACTTTACGCGGCCTCCGCTGCTCTGACCACGTTCCCATTGACCTATCCATGCCAGTTTCTAATAACTGCCTAGTCTTTCTGATACTGCGTGTATGGTGCTCTCCGTCGCCTATCAAAGTTTCCTGCTCCTCCTAATTCTTCCTGCTGCTTATCACTACTAGCTACTGCAACTTCTGGTTCTGGTGTCTGTTATCTTGATGAGAAGACGCAGGCCAGGCTTTTGATCCAGACTTTGACTAGGCTATGCATTTCCAAATTTGTGTGTTTTTTCCGTGACATTTTTACCACATGGACTAATTTAAGATTTTGGTCTCAGGGACTAATTTATGTCCCTCCCTTGCTACACCTGTACTAAACTGTGGCGTCACCTTGGATTGGGCTCTCTCTGTCTCGCTCTATTGTCTAATATTAGACGAGACTATTTTTAATTCTGTGGTGGATGGTTTAGCTGATCCGCAGCAGAAGACTTCAAGTACATCACAGTATTTCACAGTATGTCACAGTATGTCACAGTATGTCACAGTACATCACAGTCCGTCACAGTCCATCTGTCAGTCCATCTGTTGGTCCATCTGTCACAGTACATCATAGTCAATTTACACTATCACACTATGTCATAGTCAATTCACAGGAAATTCACAGTATATTCGTGGTAAATAATTCACACTCTATTTACAGAAAACTCACAGTAAATTCACAGTAAATTCACAGTAAATTCACAGGAAATTCACAGTAAATTCACAACAAATTCACACTCTATCCAGAGTAATTTCACACTATTTCACTATCACACTCTATCGCTATTCACAGTATATCCATGAGTACGTCTTTAGGACCTAATAGTACATCAGAAGAATTAACACTCTAACCTTCAACCCCACATTTGCACCTTGACTTTTCAGCAAATTCAAACAGTATAGGCCAACACTTTAAACGTCCACTTTGACAACAATTAAACGCGGAAACCTTGAAATCTTTGGATCGTTTGTTTGACAATTAAATATTCACTTAACCTTTTGCGTCCAAGCCCATCTCTTTGACCTGGTCCTACCTATAAATGAACAAAGACTATTAGTTGCCTGGGACGACTATATACCCCAAAGATTGGCTATAGGCACAATTGGCTCGTTTGGGATTCTTCTTTTGTGCAATTGGAAACCCATGACCAAAGGTTAACAGCAAGATGCAGACTATGGTGTTCCGGACTGTTCCCTCCACTTACCAATAGGTGAAGAGCCATACCATCAGTGGTCCAAAATCAGTGGTCCAAAATCAGTGGTCCAAAATACACTTGGAATACGGGTTCTTTCTCTCGACATGATACCTTTACAAGTACTGTGTTGTGGACAACAGGCTCGATTCTTCTTTTAATATTCGTCATCTTTCTTGACCACTTTCAACCTCTACTATTTCCCATACCGTGATTACTCGTTGTTCTGTCAGCCAAAGCCCCTGGCCCTGGGCCTCTAAGTATATTCACAGTATTCAGTGTCACAGTATTCAGTGTCACGGTATTCACTATTACATTATTTCATTATTACAGTATTTCACTATTACAGTATTCAGTGTCACAGTATTCATTATTACAGTATTTCACTATTTCATTATTACAGTATTCAGTATCACAGTATTCAGTGTCACGGTATTCACTATTACATTATTTCATTATTACACTATTTCACTATTACAGTATTCATTATTACAGTATTTCATTATTACAGTATTCATTATTACAGTATTTCACTATTTCACTATTTCATTATTACAGTATTCAGTATCACAGTATTTCATTATTACAGTATTTCACTATCACAGTATTCATTATTACACTATTTCACACTCTATTCCGACAGTATTCACACTACATTCACACTTGATTTATATTAATTTATATTAAATTTACACTAGATTCATAGTAAATTCACACTCTACCACAGAGGGTCACAGAGGATCACTTAATTCACAATAATTCACCCTTATTAAACAGTAAATTCACAGTAAATTCACAGTGAATTACAGTGTATCGCCGTATGTCACACTCTATAACTATTCACACTAGATTCACAGTTTAATCTCAGTAAACTTACAGTATATCACAGTAAGTTCACACTCCATCACATTTAATTCACACTTGATTCACAGTAAATTCTCACTCTATGACCCTAGATTCTCACTTAATTCACACTCTATTCACACTCTATTCACACTCTATTCTCACTCTATTCACATTTAATTAACAGCAAATTCACACTTGATTCACAGGATACAGTGTTTTTCAGCGGCCCAAACCGATTCAAACCACACTAGCAAAATTAAACATCCCAATAATTCAAACCGGTTCTTACCAGTTCAGTCCCGTCCGTTTTGTCCTTGATTGGTACTGCAAGACCCCAAAAGTAGTACATGACGCAATCGTCCAGATTTAGGATTTCAGAATATCGAGTTCCAATGGATATTGGTGTGAAACTTTACGTTTGGTTTGAAAGACTGGTCGAAGGATACGAACCTTTTTGTGCTAGTTTGACTAGTTTTGAAACCATTGTATCATAGTGTATTGATAGTGTCACAGTTATTCCGACTTAATTACTGTCAATTCCACACTAGGACTCACTACATCACTACATCACTACATCACTACATCTGTTAGATCCACCAGGTAGTGTCGTACCTATGGAGGTATTTTAAGCCCTCACTGTCTAATCCTAACAATGGCCATACCAAGACACTAAGACCCAAGATCGCACGATGTGGGGACGGCGTTCAGTGCTATTGTTCTCGTGCTAAGTCGCACGCCCTTTTTCTCTAAAAGTATTTAAGTACCTTAGATTTCTCCCTCGGAGGAATCAACGGCGAATGAATATAGTAAACAGAGTACGTGACGAAACCGGAATCTAACACTTTCCCTATTTCCCTATATCACTATGTGACTATTTCCCTATATGACTACATCACTACATCACTATTTCCCTATTTCCCTATTTCCCTATTTCCCTATTTCCCTATATCACTATTTCCCTATATTACTATATGACTATGTGACTATATTACTATATTACTATATCACTACATCACTAGATCACTATTTCCCTATTTCCCTATTTCCCTATTTCCCTATTTCCCTATTTCCCTATTTCCCTATATCACTATTTCCCTATATCACTATTTCCCTATATCACTATTTCCCTATATTACTATATGACTATTTCCCTAAATCACTATTTCCCTATATGACTATATTACTATATTACTATATCACTATATCACTATGTGACTATATTACTACATCACTAGATCACTATATCACTACATCACTAGATCACTATATCACTATGTGACTCTTTCCCTATATCACTATGTGACTATTTCCCTATTTCCCTATATCACTATGTGACTATTTCCCTATATGACTACATCACTATTTCCCTATTTCCCTATTTCCCTATTTCTGGTAGACCCACCACAATAATTATATGAAAAGATACAGAATACATACTAAAGTATGGTGAAGTATAGTATTGACAATTTCTAGTTTATTAGTGTAGTTTATTAGTGTGTACAGTATACTTTGGTATGTACAGTGGATCATGTACAGCGTATGCAAACATCATGGCATAGCCATCAGGTGAGCATCCCATTGGCTAATTGTCTTATCGAGCCATCACCCATTAATAGTCAGATTAATAGTCAGATTAATAGTCAGATTAATAGTCAGATTAATAGTCAGATTAAGAGTCAGATTAATAGTCAGAACTACCCATACAGGTATTGTTAGAGCCTACGAATGCCAATGACTTGTCCAATGCGTCATACCCCGTGACTTGGACTCATCCATTCTCCTTACATCCTGACGTTTAATCACCATGCTCCACTTGTCGGGTACCCACAGGTTAGCTATATAAGTACTCGGATTCCAACTACTGGGAATCCATCGGCGAATGAATATAGTAAACAGAGTACTGGACGTAACCAGAATCTAACAATTTCCGTATATGGCTATGTGACTATATGACTATTTCCCTACATCACTAGATCACTATATTACTATATGACATCACTATATGACTATATGACTATATGACTTTTCCCTATATGACTATATGACTACATCACTATATGACTATATGACTTTTCCCTATATGACTATATGACTTTTCCCTATATGACTATATGACTTTTCCCTATATGACTATATGACTTTTCCCTATATGACTATATGACTTTTCCCTATATGACTATATGACTTTTCCCTATATGACTATATGACTTTTCCCTATATGACTATATGACTTTTCCCTATATGACTATATGACTTTTCCCTATATGACTATATGACTTTTCCCTATATGACTATATGACTTTTCCCTATATGACTATATGACTTTTCCCTATATGACTATATGACTTTTCCCTATATGACTATATGACTTTTCCCTATATGACTATATGACTTTTCCCTATATGACTATATGACTTTTCCCTATATGACTATATGACTTTTCCCTATATGACTATATGACTTTTCCCTATATGACTATATGACTTTTCCCTATATGACTATATGACTTTTCCCTATATGACTATATGACTTTTCCCTATATGACTATATGACTTTTCCCTATATGACTATATGACTTTTCCCTATATGACTATATGACTTTTCCCTATATGACTATATGACTTTTCCCTATATGACTATATGACTTTTCCCTATATGACTATATGACTTTTCCCTATATGACTATATGACTTTTCCCTATATGACTATATGACTTTTCCCTACATGCAGCAACGAAGTATATAGAACTAGCAGGTTCGCCTAATTAGATGAATCCTCAGGGATCCCCTAAGTCATACCACAGTATTCCAATATTTATCTGATATTAAACTTTGTTTTACAAATCCCAAAGTCCTGCACGATTTCTAACTATATGTTAGGGTTCTTCTGAGGCTTCTGTTAGCTTAAAGTCCAACGTTCGAGAACGGCACCGGTGACATAATTTCTGGCGCCGGTGCTGAACGTATTCATCTTTGTGGTCATGGACCGGGGAAAAAGTTGCCTTGGCTGGTTATATTGATGCTCTATTGTGAAGCTGTGGACTTGATGAATGTCGTTCAAAGCTGTGGAGTAAGACTGCGATCATATGGTAAGCAGAACTATGGATTAGAGGACTGGTACTACCTTATCAGAGTAATAGTATATCACTAGATGACTATGTGACTATGTGACTATGTGACTATGTGACTATGTGACTATGTGACTATGTGACTATGTGACTATGTGACTATGTGACTATGTGACTATGTGACTATGTGACTATGTGACTATGTGACTATGTGACTATGTGACTATGTGACTATGTGACTATGTGACTATGTGACTATGTGACTATGTGACTATGTGACTATGTGACTATGTGACTATGTGACTATGTGACTATGTGACTATGTGACTATGTGACTATGTGACTATGTGACTATGTGACTATGTGACTATGTGACTATGTGACTATGTGACTATGTGACTATGTGACTATGTGACTATGTGACTATGTGACTATGTGACTATGTGACTATGTGACTATGTGACTATGTGACTATGTGACTATGTGACTATGTGACTATGTGACTATGTGACTATGTGACTATGTGACTATGTGACTATGTGACTATGTGACTATGTGACTATGTGACTATGTGACTATGTGACTATGTGACTATGTGACTATGTGACTATGTGACTATGTGACTATGTGACTATGTGACTATGTGACTATGTGACTATGTGACTATGTGACTATGTGACTATGTGACTATGTGACTATGTGACTATGTGACTATGTGACTATGTGACTATGTGACTATGTGACTATGTGACTATGTGACTATGTGACTATGTGACTATGTGACTATGTGACTATGTGACTATGTGACTATGTGACTATGTGACTATGTGACTATGTGACTATGTGACTATTTCCCTATTTCCCTATATGACAATTTCCCTATTTCCCTATTTCCCTATATGACTATATTACTATTTCTCTATATGACTATGTGACTATTTCCCTATATCACTATGTGACTATTTCCCTATTTCCCTATATCTGTTAGATCCACCAGGTAGTGTCTACCTATGCAGGAATTATGAAGCCTCTTTGCCCGATACTAATTAGGGCTATTACGAACTCTGTACCACGGCGTTCGAACAACAATGAAGGCCTTTTTTAAAGGTGCCAGAATAATCAATACCATTGTTCTGGTGAAGAGTTTGACAGCCACGTTTCTCTTCAAGGCTATATAAAACGCGCTGGTTCCTCTTGGGACGAACCATCAACGAACAAAATGGATAACTTAGTATATAACATTCACAGGAATCTACCAATAAGACTATTACATCACTAGACCAAGTCCATCATAGTACATCATAGTATATCACTAGATTCAGAGTAAAATCACAGTATATCATAGTCAATTCATAGTCAATTCAGACTGCATCACTGTCACTAGATCACTGTATCACTAGATTCACAGTATTTCACAGTATTTCACAGTATTTCACAGTATTTCACAGTATTTCACAGTATTTCACAGTATTTCACAGTATTTCACACTAGATTCAGACTCTGTCAACGCACTGTATTTTTAGACCACTGTCACACCAAACTGACTTCCAATTGACATCCTGGCTTCCACCTATGACCTCTCTATGGACAACCGTCCTCTATCTAAGAGATGATCTCGATGACAATTCTATGGTCTAGATCTAGATCTGGATTCAACCTTGCGATCTGATGTAGATCTGATGTAGATCTGATGTAGATCTGGATCTGGATCTTGAAAAACACTTGACCTTGTTGAGCAATGGATAATCATTTCAGAAAAGAGGAGTACACACTCATGAAAACCCTAGAGTGTGCTATACTTAGCTCTTTATGCTATACTTACCTTTTTTGTATTATAGGAAGGCTTAGCTCCCATATAATCCTTGTGTGGAAAGTTGAGCAGAGTATATCAGATGGATCTCGTCCATATCCTGTTAGAACTTCCTAGTGCTGGTTGAGTTTAAAAACATCCAACATCTTCTCTCCCCCCAGACCCACCAGGACTGCCAAACTGCCAAACTGCCAAACTGCTCACGTGCACCGAAAACTGCTCACTTGTAAAAACTGCTCACGTGTACCAAAAACTGCTCGAGTAACACCTCACAGATTCACCTATCTTGATGAGATTATGACCTTTAATGATGCTCAATATACCACACTGAACTGTTCTCCTTGGATATTGAGAGGACCACCTGATGTACCTATTCTCAAGATACAAAAAAATTTAAGTACCTCTCACCTCAACATAGTTCTCTGAACTGATCCTCCAAATAGCACTGTATCTTGACTCTTCTTCGTTTCTCTTCTTGAAATCGCTCGTTGAAGTATTGGACAGAACGCTTCCCGTCTTGAATTTGTCATAAAAAAACCATCCAAAGATATGATGATAGACCTAATGAATCACCCAAAAAAGCTCTTTAAAGCCACTAAAATCCCACGCTTTTCTCTCACTCTAAGAACCTTTGCACACACAAATCTGAACCCAGCTCTCTTTTCTTCTCTTGTTGCAATCTGCATTTTCATACCTGAATCACATATCTTCTCCTCTTTCTAATCCCTTGTTTTCCTTATTAAAGAATATTCTGGATCTTGGTCAAAATCCGCCTTCCATGGGGCGTATTCTTGATACTGCCCAAGTATGGCTGCAAGGCCGTGGCCAACTTGGCCAAATCATCTTTATTGGCCACATCCAAGCTGGTTTGCAAGACGTAATTGCCAAAGGGATCGTTCAAGAGTACAGAAAATTGCTTGCTGTTCTTCAACAACTCACCAATTACCGAATTAGTCAACTTGGGAATTCTCAACGACTTTTCAATCACATTGGACCCAAACTTGTGGAGAGACAATTGGATGATATTGGCAAGGATGTGATCCAAGATAAGCCCGATGGCAGCATCGTTTCCGCGGGTTAAAACGTACTGCACCACGTAATTGCCAAATGGGTCCAGCGATAACACCGTAGCAATCTCTGCCACCTTCATAGAAAGCTGCTTTCGTTGGTTGGCGTCTCCATGGTCCAAACACCGCTGCAAAACGCAACACCCGTGCCTATGCATGGCGATTTCTGCACAATGGTCCGAAGCAGTATCGAAAATGAACTGGTTATCCGCGGGTTTCAACTTCTGCAAGCATTTTTGCACCACGTGATTGCCGTTCAAGTCCCGGGACAAGGCCACGATATGGGGGGCCAAGTTTTGGATCACCAAGTCGGCTTCTTCCCGAACCGAGATGCAGTCCACGAGTTTCTGGAGGGCCCGAGTGCCGTGGGGGTCCAATGCAATGTGGAATAAGTCTGGTGCAGCGTTTTTGACCAAAATAAGTCGTTGGTCATCACTGATGTTCTCGAATAACTTCTGGATTAGGTAATTGCCGAATGGATCCGCCATGAGCTCCACGATTTTAAGGTATATCTCATTGAAAATCATCGTGGCCACTACGCCATTCAGTTCAGCGTCATCTCCATCCCCAGTACTCTTTTCCTTATCTCTGTCCAAATCCAATTGCCGTTGTAAGAACCTGCATCCATGCTGGTCCTTGCACAAAGAGTAGATCTGGCCCGAAAAGTCTTCGAGCTTGGCGTTGGCGTATTTGGCCGCATCGTCGCCTTTTCTCTTGTGCGTGTTGTGCATTTTACGGTGGATATTGACCCCACTGTTGATATGGTAGTTGTAGTTGCGACTCCCATGACCTCCTTGGGTTGCGGGAGTCCCGTGAACTCCATGGGAATGGTGACCATGACCTCCTTGGGTTCCTTGACTTCCATGGTAGTAGTTACGACCCCCGGAATAGTACCCTGGCTCGTTTTTTAGCACCTCGGGTCGGCCCATATTGTAGTCCACGTGATCACCCATTCGGTAGCTGTCCACAGGGTAATTGGGGGCATTTTGCAAGTTGTGGTTCCACACATTGGACCCTGGATGCAGCAGAGATGGCGACGAAAACACATTTATGGGAGCCACACGCATAGGTTCCTTTTTCTTGGCCCGGGGCTTTTCGGAGGCGGATTCGAACAGCTCAAGTTTGTTTTCTTCATGAATATAGCGGCCAAACCCATACAGAGAGTCCAAAATGCCCCCGAAGGAGTGCATATGAGCAGACGAAGCTCCGGAGTCGGCAAACCCGGGATTGTGGTCGGAGTTTTCATCGGGCAATTGGAACGGGGCAATTTGCATGGCCATTTCCGAGGCCATGATCGAGTCTGTGGTGTATGAAAGCGGCGGAGCGGAAAATGGCACGAAGTTGTGGCCCCATGCGGATAACGGAGTGCTGGATTGGGTCAATTGCGGAGTAGACGACTGACCCAAATTGGAGGATTGGCCCAAATTGGAAGTCTTTCCCAAATTGGAAGCCTGACCCATTGTGTGTGGAGTGGACAGGCCCATATGAGAGGAAAATGCCCCCGACGAAGGATTGGGCGTCATGGAACTATGATTATTTCCAGAAGCGGAAAGAGACGCCATATCGTCCAAATTCAACGTGTTCAACGCTCCAACAATATCCAAAGGCTCCTCAATGGACTCATCCAACGAGGCATTTGTGGAGTCATTAAGCGTATCTTCTTTGGAGAAAAAGCTCAGCGAGTCTTTGGCTCCAAAGAGACTCTGTCCACTTAATGACGCAGAACGAGAGGCGTTTTCTGTCATTTCAATCAATAAAATATCAGTAAAAAATCAGTAAAAAATCAGTAAAATATCAATAAAATACCAGTATCAATATCAATATCGAGATCAATTCAGCGTTGGCAAATGAGTGACTAGATCAGAAGGGATATCAACAATGGACCAATACTTGAACTGGACTCTCGAATGTAGCAGGGTATCAATCAAAGGAGTAGTCAATATGAAGTAGTCAATATGGTTAGTCAATGATGGAGAACGATAGACTGTTGACTACTGACGATCGGTTTAAAGTCAGTGAGTCTGGTTTATCAGATGGAACAATTGATAGTTGATGAGTCAATTTGGAGTCAATGGACCACTCTGACTATCGGTGAGCTATCAAAAAGCTATCAGTAACAGGCGACAGACCAATATGGAGTATAAAATAGACTATCAGGTATGAATAGAAGTAGTCGGTATGGAGTCCTGGATGATACGCAGTTCAATGCCAATCAGTAAGTACTAATGAGCAAGTGGCTCAATGAGATCAATCACCAATATAGGGATCAATATGAGAGCACTATAGACGGTTCAATATGAGATCAAAGATGTATAGACCAATATTAAGCAGTCGATACAAGATCAATCAATGCCAATGTAAAGAACAATATGGAAAACACTGTGTAGTCAATATGGATAACTCAATAATTCGAAAGACCGCTATGAGTACTCAATGGAGAACAATCAACAGAAAGACCAATGAGGTATAGACCAATATGACCAATATAAAATCAATATGAGGTGGTCAATGACGTAGACAGACCGATGCAGAGATGAGTAATCGAGTCGAAGACAATAACCAAGAAATGACCAAGAAATGACCAAGAAATGACCAATGACCAATGGATGGAAGATGCGGATAAATAGATATGCGGAGGAACACTAGGATAATCGATCAGGTGATCAACAGACGACAGATCGGGAAGCTAGTGTTCAGCGGACAAGCCGGTAGTGTACAGGGGACTAATATACAAGGACAGATGTCCGTCAAGCAGGCGACTATAACAGAATCAGTGCTATAGGATAGTATGGAATAGTGTAGGACTAAAGGATGGGACTATAGGATGGTATGAAGTACTATAGTATGGAATGATTGATGGAATGGACTATAGTGACTGTACTATAGTATGGAATGGACTATAGTATGGAGTGGACTGTACTATAGTATGGAGTGACTGGACTATAGTATGGAATGGACTATAGTATGGAATGGACTATAGTATGGAGTGGACTATAGTATGGAATGGACTATAGTATGGAATGAATGTACTATAGTATGGAGTGACTGGACTATAGTATGGAGTGACTGGACTATAGTATGGAATGAATGTACTTTAGTATGGAATGGACTATAGTATGGAATGAATGTACTATAGTATGGAATGACAGATGGAATGGACTATATATAATATGGATAATGTAGGGATAGTCGGGAAGGGTGGATGGATGGGGGAAAAAAGGTGCACGATCAAGATGCGAGCGTAAGAGTGAGTGCGTAAGAGAGTGCGTGGAATCTTCCCACCAAAGCGCGTAACGCACTACTGCACCGTTGTGCTCTACTAATTGTTACATCCACCGGGACTATTCCGTACTACCATTCCATGTTACTATTCCGTACTGCTATGAAAATGTACTATATTAAAATGTACTATATTAAAATGCTACTAAATTAAAATACTATGTTACCATTCCATATTACCATTACATATTACCATTCCATATTACCATTCCATATTACCTTCCATATTACCATTCCATATTACCATTCCATATTACCATTCCATATTACCATTCTATGTGTATTCAAATGGAGCATATTGATGTGGATATTTCTTGTGCTCGAATCCTCAATACCATACTTATCGACTATATGATCTGATGAGGCTACCAAGTGTCCTAGAACTATTGACGTGATTAATTAATGAATCTGTTAAAGTTAAAACTACCTCTAAGGGTCATACTTTAAAGTATACAGGTATGGGAACTCCTCAAGGTAGTGTCAGGTTTTTTTGTGACGCTTGGGACTAAGTTATCTGTATTTGATGATTCCCATAGGAGGAATCAGAGTTGCATATACAAGTCAAAAAGGGGCGCATAGATAGGGTTGGTAGGGGTTGGTGGATATCAGGCAGAGAGGCTTCTAATACCTCAATAGCTGGGAATAGCTATGATGGATCTGACACTATACTATACTCCATACTATACTCCATACTATAATACTCCATACTATAATACTCCATACTATAATACTCCATACTATAATACTCCATACTATAATACTCCATACTATAATACTCCATACTATAATACTCCATACTATAATACTCCATACTATAATACTCCATACTATAATACTCCATACTATAATACTCCATACTATAATACTCCGCAGGAAGATAGTACCTGCAGTACAGTGGAATTGGATAAAGGGACAAGTCTCATAAGGTTCCGAGGATTGTATATGTGCATGCAGATAATACAAAGCGGGTCTTGGTATCAGGAGTCATAGGGTTTGACTTCAGACAAGGGATTAACAGGTCCGGTGCAGGAGAACGGAATTTATGGTGACGTGGTATATAAAGAGGGGATCTCGCCCATCTCTAGAGTATCGAAACAGACCACAAGATAGACATTCTAGTTAATATACGTCACAAGTAAAGAAGGAACAAGATAACTTTTCGTGTCTATGCAAGTCTTTAAGGAACTTCCAATACTAAGTATTGTAGCACTCTCTAGTGTAGCACTCTCTAGTGTAGCACTTCCACTACTATGCCGTATAAAATGCAGTACTCTTTGTATATTCTTAGTCTTGAAATTGTATGAATTAGAGATGTATTGTTGTGATTAAACCTGCTGTAATTCTCACTCACTGCTCACTCAATACTCGCACTACTCACTGCATACTGCACACTACTCATTTCATACTGCACACTGCTCACTCACTGCATACTGCACACTGCTCACTCACTACTCACTACTCACTACTCAAATTATAATAACTGACTTAACAATTAATATAACTACTGCATATTTATCTATAAGTTAAGCAGCAAGAGATTTAGCATAACGTCAAATATCCATATATGGGTCGGACGGCGGCTGATATAAATGGGGAAACCTGCCATTTTAAATAAAAAAAATAGCTAAAACCATGGGAAAACTCTGTTTTTGAGCATCTCGATTTGAATCCTTCAAAAGACCATGGGATTGTTCGTAATAAAGCATTGGAAATGGAGAAGAAGAGTTCCCAGGCCGAAGATCTAATCAAGTACAACTTCGCCAAAAAGATGAAAGAGACCCTTGACCTTGATGATGACGATAAGTTTTACTCCATGTTCGAAGTGTGGCTCATCAAAGATGTTCTTTTACAGGGCCATATGATTATGACACGAGACGCTGCCTGCTTCCATTTCCAGCTTCCTGGAAAGTATAGCAATCTTGAGTTGGGCGNGCCTGCTTCCATTTCCAGCTTCCTGGAAAGTATAGCAATCTTGAGTTGGGCGACCCCGAGACGGTGAACTATTCCGGAACCTTGGGCCATAAAATGGTTCATTATGGTGACTCTTACTTCACCTCAGTGTACACCCACCAGTTTTGGGCGATCTTGAGGCTGAATTTTCAATACTCACTCACTACTCACTACTCACTCATTACTCACTCACTGCTCACTACTCACTCGCTGCTCACTCACTGCTCTGTTAGACATGGAATCTACTCGTCTGAATACAAAATAAGCCAGGTCACTTGCGCCTGGAGAACAACTTCCCCCATTCAAGAATCTCCATATGACCCCACTTTAATGTCACCGCATATATAAAGGGGGCGACAACCCAGCTTTGAACAGAAGAACTCCACTACCTAAACTTAGACACTTCTGGTCTAACACAGTTATCATTGAATAACTAATATTACCCATAACGCTGATCGGGCGAGTTCCTACTAACAATAGCCGTTCAGAATATGAACCATCGTTGGGTCATCGTTCCTGGAAGATCCGAATACCTTACAAGCCGGTTAGAGGCTTATAACCCTTGCGAATATAGCTTAGAGACTTTTCCGACGTCAGGTACCACAACTTGAAAACAAGGCGCTGGCTGGTGGTAGTCTTGGCCCCCTGGTCATCTGCAAAGAATGCTACAAGCAAGGCCTCTTCCCTCTGAACTTCCTGGCCTCTGACTTTGTCAAGTTGGAATAATTCTAACATACTCACTAAGCCTCATGAAATCCTTCAATATAAAAAAGGAACATGTGAATTTGGAATGGACTAAATTCCAAAAAATGAAAAGATGTTAGTACATATGTGCAAGTGATAGTACTAAACATGAGTATTGGTGTGTACAATGTATGGAGGCCGTGTGTGAATATATGGCCACACTTCTGTGGGGCACTTTCTTACTATGGACATTCGCCCATTTGCAAGCGGTCAACGCCCAGCTGCTGATGTACGTTTTCGAGGGAAGGGTGTGTGCAAAGCTGTTCACTAGAAAGTGGCTTATTTGTTTGGGTACCTCTTACAAGATGGATGTGCTTTTTTGGATACCTCTTACAAGATGGATGTGCTTTTTTGGATACCTCTTACAAGATGGATGTGCTTGTTTGAGTACCTCTTACAAGATGGATGTGCTTTTTTGAGTACCTCTTACAAAGATGACTGGGAGCAGGCTGGCTAGAAATCCTCAAGAAAGGACTATTGTTAGGATAGTGTCATGCAGTGACTCTGTGCATTTTGTATGTTACTTTTTCTTCATAGTTTCCCTATTAGTATTCTACCCTTGTGCTATTTAGGACATGTACTACAATACAGTGCTACAGCCGTATGGTTTTATGGCAGTACAGAGGTCGTACAGTCCAGCAGTACATAAGTAGATTGCAGCAGTTCGGCCGTATGTTTCAGTAGACTGGGCAATTCATAGTTGATATTACAGTACAGTAGTACAGTAGTATTTTGTAGTGATCTCAGTACAATTGTACAGTTGTGTAGTACAGCAGTACAGTGTAGAGTAGTACAGTAGTACAGTATAGAGTAGTACAGTAGTACAGTATAGAGTAGTACAGCAGTACAGTATAGTATAGTACAGTAGTACAGTACAGTATAGTACAGCAGTACAGTATAGTATAGTACAGCAGTACAGTACAGTATAGAGTAGTACAGCAGTACAGTATAGAGTAGTACAGCAGTACAGTATAGAGTAGTACAGTAGTACAGTATAGTATAGTACAGTAGTATAGTACAGTATAGTACAGTAGTACAGTGTAGTCTAGTATAGTAGTACAGTACAGTATAGTACAGTAGTACAGTACAGTAGTACAGTAGTACAGTGTAGTATAGTACAGTAGTACAGTGTAGTATAGTACAGTAGTATAGTACAGTATAGTACAGCAGTACACTAGTACAGTATAGTATAGTACAGTAGTACAGTAGTACAGTGTAGTGTAGTACAGTAGTACAGTATACTATAGTACAGTAGTACAGTGTAGTATAGTACAGCAGTACAGTATAGAGTAGTACAGCAGTACAGTATAGAGTAGTACAGCAGTACAGTATAGTATAGTACAGTAGTACAGTGTAGTATAGTACAGTAGTACAGTGTCTAGTACACTAGTACAGTGTCTAGTACACTAGTACAGTGTAGAGTAGTACAGGTTCTTTTCGTTCACGTGGTTTCTGTGGCTCTTAACTCCTTATTCATCCTGCCCTCTGCTGTATACTCATATACTCTAGATCCGTCGTCTACTCACATACTCGTCTACTTTAACCTAGCCAAGTCACTAATCGTGTCTTCACCAAATACTAGCAAAAAAACCGAAATAATGCTACTGTTGTTGAACTTGAGGAATCAGTACACGCAGGTGTACTGCATGTTCATGTGACTGCATACAGATGAAACAATGAAGAGTATTGTTG
>NLAL01000036.1:0-66772 GCA_002374735.1 Metschnikowia sp. 13-106.1
TTGCCATAATTGCTGTGTTCATTGGCAGAAAGAAGGTTATTCAAGGGCGACATCACTTCCTTGCTCTTTTGAGTCAAGTGGTAAGGAACAGGGGGTTTGGGAGCTTGACGCAGTGGTACCAAGTCATGATTGCTAGCACCACCCTCTAAGCGTGACAGTTGCTTTCCTTTTGGATGCTTGGTCCAGTCCTGTAGCGTATTAAGGGCGGGAGAGTTAATGGGGGTGTTGGCATTAGATCCGTTGATATCAGAGTAGAATTCCAATACCTCTATCACAGCCACCGGGTCTTTTTTCCAGTCCTCGTTAGTAATTCTTGAGTGTTGTAGCATCAGTTTCCATGCATCGGGCAACCCAGTAAAATTTCCGCTTGCCGGATCAAAACCCACATGCACTTTATGTGTGAAGTTGATAGGACTAGAAACGCCGTTGTTGCCCATGGACACGATCCCACTTTGATTGATTGAAGATAATGGACACTTGCTAGAGAAGGCATCGAGCCAGTCCAAATACTCGTTGTGGGATTTGATAGACACCATCAAGGGCTTGTTACCATTCTTAGGAATGATTTCCATGGAGTATGACGTCTTATTGTACCCTGAGTTAGGCTTGGTATTGATCGTTCCGATCAAGTTCAAGGGATAAGAAAGCTCGATGTCTTTGGCAGAGGAGTCCAGCAGATATGGCTCAACCTTGAAGAAGTTGAGAGCTCGATCACTGATGGACATGAAGCGTTTATTCCAGCGGAATGAAGTAAAAATACCATCGTCTTTCAAGTACACCCATCCGGCATGTTTCTTCGACGACGACATTTTAAATGAGGACACCTCTGCGTTCGAACCATGTGGAGACAGACTGTAAGGGCCACTAATGCCACTCATCTTCGAGGGGGTGGTGTTCACCAGGATTGCTCCCGGTGGAGGCGGAGCCCGTCTATGATTCTTGATGTCAGAATTGAAAATGATGGACATTATGGAAAATGAATCTTTAGAATGGGAAAGGAATAACTGCCAGGTTCATAAAATGGCTGGGTCAGAATCGGCAACGTAGATCGTCAAGAGGATCTTTGGCGGAGAAAACACGTGGAACGCTTTAGACAAGTAGACAGCGGCAGAGTGATCAGGGTAAGGAGTCGGATCCGCACTTGAATACGAGGTGTAAAAAGATAAGGCCTAATGTAAGTAAAACCAAAGTTGACGAAAGCGGCACAGTACTAGATGAAGTAGAATTGCAGACTTTGCCGAGATTACTAGCGTCAGAATTCGCAGAAAAGCGTGTTTTGCCAAACGAGCTGCAGTTCGCGCCGGGACTTTCACGAGTGCTGTGTGAGGTAACAAGAGTGCGAAAAACATTCTGCCCACAACGCAGGATATATTCAGGGGCGAGGGTTCCCAACCGCTGCGATTAACGCGTCACCTCCACCTATACATTCCCAAGGCTCCCCCTAAATTTGACGCAAGGGAATTGCGGAAAAAAAAACTGGTTACTTGCAAGGTACTTCCGCTCTGCGTGCGGTTCATAGCTTAATTCAGGCTATTTTTCCGGAGCCGTGGTCTAGGTTACAGTTGTTCTCACATAAAGCTACAGAAAAATCTATGACTTACGTGGCATAAACTGGTTTTTTTTGGTCTTCCAAAACTAGATGTGGTACCCGATTGTTGTAGTTTCAGGTATGAAAAATATGTAGCGCTTTCCGAACACACAATGCCATCTCGCAAGGTCTATCTGCAGTCAAATTTCGAGTTGCTACTTAGAAAATAATGTCTTCCTGCACAACCTTAGCATACGCATATTACACTTTTTATCCGTCTTGTTCGTATTGGTTCCTTGAAGTGGGGATACGCATATACTCGGGCGGTGGCTGGTTTATCAAGAGAAAAAAAAAAATACAAAGAAAATATAAAACAGAGACGAAAGCAAGATGTTGACGACCAAATTAGCCGGTAGGTAATCACATTCATGTGAAAAGAGAGTAAAATGGTTTCGGCTATTTGAGGCGGAGTTCTTATCATGCTCTATCTTTGTGTTCCGATAAAAGTCTCCGCTTCCGAGAGTTCACTGCGACTAGGACAAAAGTAAGCGAACATTTGGTCCGCATGCAATATGGGCGTTACTAGGTTGTTCCGCCCCAATATTTCAGAAGAGCGCGCATCTCCACGCTTTCCCCATGACACATCCGTGCCCCTCGTATCATTAATTCTCTAGCACGTTCTCTTCATGGCTCGCGTATGCAACCCGCTGCGCTTCTCCTGCGCTACATTGCATTTCACTGCGTCTTAAGACGTCTAAAGACACTTCGCAGAGGGGAAGCAAGTCCTTACGAAGCTCCCGTTAACACTTGGAGTCACATAAGTCGTGTGTTATGGAGTGTTATACCTCTTTTTCTTCCATGTTCGGTTGCAGGCTTCTGCACTGGAATGTGTATTTTTCATTCCTAATGAAATAGCCCTCTTCACATGATCACCTTGGTTTCGATTGGACCACATTCTTCAACTCTGCAGGCAGAATGCATCTTTCCTCTTACTCGAAAACATTCTTCCCGAATAGTCTGAAATGATCGGAACTTACATCTAGAGAACGTCTCGATCAACGAGTGCTTTGAAGCCCAGTCTACCAATTGGTTGACGATATAGAGAATACTCGCTCCAAAGATCATCCATAACTTCAACACATCACAGCATCATGTTGGACAGGCTATTTCATTACTGGTAATGCTGCTTATGATTGGTAAGCCAATGGCCCGATTTTTCGAGGACATAACTGGATTTACACGAGTCTTCCAACAACAACTCTTCTATCCCTACGTTACTTTCACTGTGGGTATTAGAGATAGTGTGTTCCGCGAAGTGCGATTTCATCCATCACACTATTAAAGCTGAAACTGCGATGTTGCTATGACCGAACGCGGGCTTCACACCCAGCAATACTACATCCTTATACACGGTACTCGAGCAATTTCACACTTCAAATTTGGAAGCCAGTGATTGAATCCAGATGATGAAAAATTCTATAAAGCTTGCTGATGGCTCATATCACAGCATCGACCATTATGCTTGCCGTGTATCGCACATGTAACCTCTGCACCCGTGCACCGCGTGCTCACTAAGCATCCATCCAGAGTCTGAACAGACGGTGTAACGTTCAGAAAAGTGCCAACTTCAGAGCAAAATCTGCTTTTGTGAAGGCATACTTTGAATGAATCATGGGCCTCTTCTCGAAGAAGCTGGCCAAGAAGACTAATGAAGCACCTAGCAAGCCACAAGGTGAAATCAAAGAGAAAGCTAAGGTCGCTCTGGCTAGCTCAAAGCATAGTACCACAGCACCGAAACCTAATCTGGAAAAAAGTACCGGACAACGCCCCAAGCAAAACTGTGTATCAAATAATTCGAAACAACCTACCACTCTCGCCCCTGAGACGAAGGTTCCCAAACGACTAAGCACAATAGTCGACGATGACCAATTCTCCAATTTCTCGAAAGACGACTACCATTCCTCGAACTCATGTAGCTCAAATTCCCAACTGGAGTCTGGTCTGGACTCGGACTATGAACACAAGCATGCTCTTTTTGATACAGACAAAAGCAATAATGTTTCCCAACTCTCCACTCTCATGGGTCTCTGTGGGCTCGGGACGCTGAAGGAGACACTCACTAAGATGGCCAATGAAGAGCTGAAGATGACCTTCTCGCTTATCACTCCCGACATCAAAATCCAGCGTCTTTCACCAACCATGCACCATGCAGATCTCCACGAGTCCGTTATTGGTGAGTATCAGCTTAATCAGATCAATGTGCTCAAGAAACGGATTTCTATGGTGCTAGCCAATCCTGGGGCTATAAAGGAAACAAAGACCTTATATCAGAGATACGGGCGAGTAACGGACATAATAGGACGTGGATCTTACGGAGTAATCAAGGTGATCGAGAGGCAGGCCACGGAAGGAAATGCTCAGCCGTTGTATGCCGTAAAAGAGCTATGCAAGAAAAATAGCACCGAGACACCCAACCAATTTATCGACCGGGCCATCCTGGAGTTTATCATTTCGTCTACGTTGAACAATAAGAATATTGTGCGTACAATCGATTTGATGGTGGCTACCTCACGCAATGTCCGGCTTTGCCAGGTCATGGATTGTTTTACTTCCGGTAACCTTTTCTCCTATTGCCGCAAGGCCATATCGAGCCACCATTATATTGCCATCGATGAGGTAGATTGCATGGTTAAGCAGATCACAAAGGGTCTTTGGTATATGCATAACCATGGAGTTGCTCACTGCGATCTTAAGCTCGAAAACATCTTGATTGAAAGTGACCAAAATGGCCGCATGGTGTTGAAAATCTCTGATTTCGGGAAGTCAAGCGTGTTTCGTACTAAATGGGATACACGTGAGCAGCTCTCGCCCGCTGCACCAATGGGAAGTGGGCCATACATGACTCCGGAAGAGTACGATACGCAAAGAGAGATTTCCTTGATTAAAAAAGATAGCTGGGCTTTGGGTGTTATCTGTCTAATGCTTTTCAACATTAGACGGTCTTATTTCCATGAGAGCAACCTTTGCACGCTAGAATATTACGATCATTCCTCTCAGGAACAGGACACCAAAAGTTACTCCAACGGATACTTGTGGCACTCTACAGAACCCAAAGGATCCAGTCGAAGCAAGCGCTACAAAGATTCTGTATTTGACGAGTATATGAATAGCTCGATGATATCCAGTTACAACCCAACAACGAAGGATTGGGTTGTAAAACGGAAGGGTGGATTCCTTCCTATAGAAACCTTATTCGATGTTCCCAAAGGGTTCGAAGGCTACGGCAATGATGCTTGGCAAGATGATCTAGATGACTTCGAGGAAGGTGATTTCGAAATCCGGAAGTTTTGCATATACAAGTTGTTGGATCCCGACTTCTCTACGCGTATGACTCCGGAGAGCTTGTTGAAGAGTGATTGGTTAATAGATGTTGAATTGTGTTGTGACTAGTTCCATTGGAAAGTATGGGTACTGGAGCGATGCGGACCTACTCCCCCGATTTTGGAAAAAGTATGTGAATTGTTTGGTTGATGATGTTCATTGGGAAATTTGAAGACTCTCGGCTTTATCATCCAAGACTGATGCAATTTCGCTCAAGTCATACCCACGTGAGCGGCTTTGTTGTTCAACAAGTTTGCATGATTATCTTTATAATGAATTGAAATGAAATTATATGCGCCAAAATGGGAGTCACATGCATGAAGATTTGCTTTCAGTTGAGTAAGCGCAGAACTCGCTAGACCTAGGTGTCCGGTTAAAGACAGATATAAAATATCGTGCTCAAGACGACTTCGGTTGAGATATGCAGATAGACCTCAAGACAGGATTCTGTAGAAGGTTCATAGTCGAGTTGTTAGAAAGTGATTCTCTGCGTATGTATAGAGTTGTGCAGAAAGCCCTTCCTAGACGACACATGAGCCAGCGAGTAACGCGATGTCTGAAAACAAACATGCTGGATGTGTGCCGGTAGTTAAAATTCCAGGAATGTCTCTGCGTATGGGTCATTGATGCCTGTGATACCATAGTCCAAGTCCTTGTCCTCGGGATATCTATCAAATTGGGAGGTGTCTCCCACTCCGGAAGTGATAGGTGGCTCGTATGGCGTTTCTATATCTCTCGATAGCAAACGCTCCCAGATGACTTCTTTGAACCAAGGGTGATTCTTCACATCATTGGACCCGTTCTGCAAGTTTCCCAATCGCTGGGTCAAATCCTTGACTATAAGCTTCTGTAACAAATCCAACAAGTCGGGAGGCAAATAGTCCGGATACGTAATAGTTCCGTTGAGGATGTTCTCGTAAGTCTTCATTTGGTTTGGGTCGTAAAATGGCGTGTAGCCCGTCAACATCTCGAAGATAAGGATTCCAAACGACCACCAGTCCACGGATTTGTTGTAAGGCTTTGTGGCAACAACCTCTGGCGCTATATAGTCTGGGGTACCGCAAAGCGTATATGTGACATCAGTGACCTCCTTAGCAAACCCGAAATCCGTCAATTTGACATGGCCGTTCTTGTCTAAAAGAATATTCTCGGGCTTCAAGTCCCGGTAGATAATATTGTGGTTGTGCAAGTATTCGATGGCCAAAAAAACCTCAGCAGCATAGAACTTTGCCACTGGCGTGGGGAACCGCTGTGATTTTCGAAGCAACAGAAACAACTCGCCACCCTCGATATAGTCCATGATCATGAACAAGTTATTGCAATCTTGGAATGTACCCCACATACGGATGATAAAGGGATGCTGCACGACTCGAAGCATGCGCCGTTCATCGTTGGTGTGCTCGACTTGTTTCATTTGCACTACCCGCTCCTTCTTAAGTGTCTTCATAGCATAGAATCGTCCATTGTGAACGGAACGGGCCAAGTGGACCCGCCCGAAGGACCCCGTACCAAGCGTCCGCAAAATTTGAAAATCATTGAGCGAGTATTTGCCTCTGGTGCTCGTGTCTTTGCCTGATACCGTATTGCTATTGCTGTTGCTGCCTTTATTGGAATTGGCAACTTGGCTGTCCACATCATGTACGGTGGATGTGTTGCTGCTCAGGGGAGTAGCGGATGTGGATTTCGTCGATGAAGTAACTGTTGGGGCCAGCTGGGCGTTTTGTGTGTCCATAGTATTGAAAAACGCTGGTGCCTGATGAGCTATTTAATTTGAAGGTGTTTGAGGAATTAAGAAATCTGTCGGGAGTGCGAAAACAAAAAGAAAACAAGAAAAAGAAATTTTTGGTCTTTTGGAACAATCGAAATACAAATGCTGCAACATACAATGCTTCTTATGCTTGGTAGGACCAAACGCTGGCCTCGTTCCTTAATTAGTATATTAATAAATGCATTGAATAAGCTTCTGTTTCTGCGACGCAATTAGCTCTATTAGGCTCTGGAGTCTACCGCCAATATGACTACAAGAATGCCCTAAAAATAGAAGAGGCGTTTTAACATGTCACACGGGGAACTACCACTGTAGCTCGCTTTGCGTCTGTCAGGGTAGCTTATTCTGGGTTCAACGCCAAGTTTTGTCAAGCAAATAACGCCTTTAGTGGGCCGACCGAATATGCAATCACATCTCACAGGTGCAGGTCACCTGCACCTGGCTTCGGGCCGAATGGAACCGTGACCAGTCAATTAGCTACTAACTACTGCTGTTGCAACTCGTGTATGGAAGCCATACTTAGCCCTTCGCCCGTTTATGCGACTTGTGGATGCTAATTGACAACCCAGTAACCTAACGACATAAGAATTTTGTCATACCCGACGGACGCGTTGTGCTGGCCGCTATTTTGACACATGTTTTAATTTTCAACGACTCTCGACGCGCAGCACCAACTCACAACGTCCTGCACTGCCTAGAACTGCGAGACCGCGTGACGTCAGTGGTTCCTACATCATTTGTGCTGCACATTCCTCGCAACTATCACATTCCTTAAAAGTCTCACATCTAAATGTGTAGTAACCATTCATCGAATCCAGTACTCATCTATCTCTTCACTCTCGTTCTGGGCATCTTCCTCATCACCCTCTTCTTCTTCTTCTTCTTCTTCTTCTTCTTCTTCTTCTTCTCCTTCTTCCTCATCTTCTTCTCCTTCGTCTTCAGGTGCAGTTGAATTCTCTTCCGCGGCATGTTCAGCGGGATCTTCCTCTATCGCGCTTCTCAAATTGTGACGGATGACGTCGCCCTGAAAATTATCAACGATATTAGATGAACGACGTAATGGATGATTAGCAACTCTTGGTGGTCTCTCGGTGTCCCCTGTCTTCGCAACCAATGAGATTATTTGGTAATGCGCTGCTTTAGCTTTTTCGTAAACATCGTTCGAGTTCAAGTGGTCGAACCGATCCATCTTCTTCTCCAAAGCAGTCACCCGAGGTGCTGACATATCCAGCACTAGCTTCTGAAGAACTTCAGAAAATCCGTGCTTGTGAAGTAATCTCGCACGACTTTCGGGGCCCAACACATCGTCACTCTGTAAATCCGGCTCTTCCTCGGGCTGAATTAGCAAGTTGACCGAGGTGGTGCCGCTCTCATTGGCCAGAATAGTGTCGACCAAACAGAAGCTTGACTTGTCGCCTTGGAAATCAAATTCGCCGTCTTTCCATGTAAGATTGATCAAGATCCAGCTGATTGAAAGTTTGATTTCGCTTAGTTGGTTGGAAAGATGAACTTGCTCCGATAAACTAGAGCATAAGCGACTCTCATTCTGAGGCAGTATCCTCAATCCAAGAAGGCGCTTCCAAATCTGTATTAAGTTTGGATTCGGGAAATCCAATCCGCTGAATTCTGCTATGTTGGTGTATCTGTGGTCTTCGATGTAATTGACGGCCACAATCAACTTCACATACTCAGGGTTCTTGATTAATTGTAGGAGAAAAAGATCATCTTTGAAAAACAGGTCTGCTGACACGTTTTCTCCAACATCCTCAAACAAGTAGAATGCCATAAGATTTTTGACGAGATATAGGTTCCAAGTTTCCGGAATGTCACGAATAAAATCTTGTCTCAGCATCTCTTGTGCAGCAAAAGATTCGAAAGCACCAATCATTGATTCGCTGAAATGTGTAGATGCTGCTGTTAAATTCCGGAGGATTTCAAAGCATATGACCTTGTGTTGAAGCTGTTGAAGGTGGAGCTCTTTGTAATGCTCAATGGGGGTGGCGATTCCGTATAGAGACTTCTCAAAAATCACTGAAAGCGGAATGTAGGCCCAAATCACTTTCCTGTTTTCCTCATTCTCATTGTACAAATAGTTTTTAATCACCTGGAAAACAGCAAGCTGGATTCGTAATTGCTCGAAAGCAATCTCCCGGGTCTCTCTCAGTGCCAGTGGATCAACATCACATTTTGCTTTTGTGTGAATGGCTTTTCGGAACAAGGAAGCCAAGTCATTTAGAAATGCCGCCCGCTTGACAATTTCGTATCTGAAGGAGCTGAAGTCTAAGATAAAATTAGCCACAGAAGCAAGCGCAATCACTTTCTTCACGTAGAAATCTTTGCGTGTCTTATGCTGCCTTGGCCTGTCTCCAGATGACGTGAGGTACACCATGACGTGACCAGCCACTTCTAGCTTGCTGAGAATGTCAAGCATGCTGAATATCAAATTACCCCTGCGATCGAACGAAACCTCGCGGTCGTATCTCGATTCCACTATTTCGACGATATTTTTAGCACTTTTCAGATTTTCTTCTTGATTGAGTGTCTCGAAAGTGCTCCTGATAGAGTTGCAGTCCACAAAAAATGTCCGCAAAGTCGAAACAGATCGCGATAAAGACCTCATCAAGTAAAAAGTGTTTGTAAAGATCGGATGCTCGAGAAGAGTGATCAAAACACTGATGTTGTTAGCAAGCCATTTGAAGTCTTGATGTCTTGTCTGCCTTAGAATCTCGTAGTTTAGTAATATCTGGTTGATTAAAAACTTGTAAGTTTCTGAAATATCAAAGACCATCAAGCAAATGAAATTCGGGCAATTCTTCTGAGCTTTCGTAGCAGAAAAAGAAGTAATTCTCCGACGGAAATCTTCATTGGCGCTTGTATACACGCTTAAAAGGAGAAGAAAATTTGCAATTACATCCAATTCCTTGAACCAGTCCTCTGGATTTATATCATCTGCTCCGTTTTTCAAGCTGGTGAAGTCTGCGACATGCTTTCCCTCTTTTATCGATAACTTGATCTGGTGCATCTTCAAAAATACGGTAGACTCTTCGAACAAAGTTTGTAAGTCTTTCATTATTTTGAAGTCAGTATTAGTGTTTCGCAAATGAACACAAACACCCGAGTACTTAAGGCACAAGTCCAGGAGTACACTGATGGCAAAGTTCAAATATTTCGGAATGTCCAAGGTATCACGTTGCAAGAGTTCAGTGATGCGTGGATATAGCTTTTGGAATGTTTCATGAGTCGATCCCTCCTCAATTCCACCGTCCAGAGATGAAAGGAGTTGGTGTTGAAAGAGATTTAATGTGGCAAGATTTAAAAGGTGTGCATCTTCAATGAACAATAACGACGTCATACAACTCTGTGTTTCGGGGCGTCCAAAAAAAATTTCCATAATAGAATTAGCTTTTTTTGGATCAATTGCCTTGACTCCATTGAGTAATTGGGCAGTTGCCACCATCAAAGACTGGAGAAAGATCAAATCTTGCAGATGAAGTCCTCGTTCAACATTGACAAAATTGTTCAAGGAATTTTGGAAAACCATCTCGAGTTCATGGAGGAGGTGAGAAATAATGATACTAGCACTTCCAATAGCATCGATCGAGGCATCTGTCATATGCAGCAAAAGAAACGGCACAGTTTTGAGGGCAGACGACACAATGCTTTTGTTGGACTCTGTCAAAGATAAGGAGCATAGGAATCCCCAGAGTTTCTTAAAGTCCATATACGCAACAAAAGTAGTCAGCGTATTTGCCAAGATAAGAAAAGTATCGAAAATGATACATAATATTGTCACCAAGGAACCCTCAGATTGGATGTCTGTGACCTGCGCATACTCCACGATATTGAATAGGGCCGTTATTGAACCACCTAGCGCCGTGTATAGTCCCGGAACCGGAACGAGTTTGGGTGCTACTAGCAAGTGCTCGGAGAGAAGACGAAACACGACTACTAACTTGTGAAGCTCCTCGACCTGTGCCGATGGTTCGTCGTGATCGACATTCACAGAAGTGACCGCAGTTCCGTCTCCTTTCTGGGCTAAAAGCTTTTTCGATTCCTTGGTTAATGCATCCCTAAGCCATATCGCAAAAGAAGCATCTTTCAAAAGACTCCCCTTTAGGTCGTTGTTACCGATTAATGCGAGACGGAGCTCATCGACTGAAACGGGGATTTGGGGGAGGACCAAAAGCTCGGAGCTTTGAGAAGTATCTAGTGGCATGTGTCAGCAGTGTTTCAAGTAGTTTCAGACCTGACTAGCCTTGGAACGAGACTATTTGAAAGGCGAACAACTGTTAAGTGCGGAGTATTAGATCGGGTTGTAAGATTTCTCACCAGTGTCTTGTTTCCTTAAACCCCAGTGAGCTAATTATTGTATCTGAAGAAGAAGGCTGAAGTAAATAAGGCCAAAATAGTGGATGACTTTTGTGTCGATCTGTGGATAAGTTGGTTGCATGTCAATTATACAAATCGATAGTGCGACCGCTGCACGTGACATGTGGGGCACCATGCAGATAACATGGCAAGGAAGATAGTATATTTAAACGATAATACGATAGTATGATAGTATGATAGTGTTCTGATTTTGACACTTACGGATCTGATAGGATGTCTTAAATTTCATATATTGATCTTCAATGATCTTTAAGAATGTGCACATTCTCAAACACTGGGGCCATGTTGCTTATCTAACACCCATAGTGACCCCTCCAGTAGTCCTGTGCTTCCTTTGCAGGTCTGCCGGCTTTGATATCTTCACTCACGTGTGTGTCAGCGGTAACTCTCTTCGGGATATACTCCAAGACCTCTTCCACATTTACCAGAGCTTCTGGCCCCTCCTTGTGGTCAACAGGTAGTCTGACAATCCCGTTCTCGTCCCCCACGATATAGTCTCCTGGTTGAATCAATAACAGCTCCTCTTCTCCCACAAGGATGGTCACTGGTACATTGATTCCTACCACTTTGACCGCCGGCCCTGGTGCTGTAGTGCCTACACCATATGACCAAACAGGATATCCGAGGTCGTTGTGCTCAGCCAAGTCCCGGATTCTTCCCAAAACAACGGATCCGGAGGCCTGGAGGTAGTTTGCCCGAGTTGACATGAGTCCTCCATACAAAGCATTATTGACAGTAATATATGGAGCGTTGAGAAGCTGCTGCTCTTCTGGAAGTGCTAGCACCAATACACTTTCTTTGGGAAGCTCATCGATATATGATTGTTTCACTGCAGGTCTGGGGTCCGACTTAGGGGCATATAGAACTGTATAGGCTTTGCCAACCATGGAATTGGCGTCCTTATTAATACTATTCCTGATTGGAGATCTCTGGACCAAATTGGGCAAGAATCCACCGTTCTTTATCCCGAACTTGACCAAGGCATCAGAGATATCGCAAGGTGTGAACTTGCAGAGTTTTGAACGAGTAGACATTTTGAGCAGATTATAAGGGTAAGCTGAACGAAGAGAAGCCAATGAATTGTACTTGATATTTTTGCGTGGTAGTAGAGTAGTTGGTGATCCTGAATTTCCGCGTCCTCGGCTTTTCCGTTTGAAATCTGGGGTACACCTCTGGACCCCGGACTTTGCACCAGTGTGCACCACACAATTGGATGACCCCATACTTTCTTACCTGAAATAAACAAACTGAAACACCCACAATTTACTGGCGCGAATCACAAAAATTTAATATTACATTTGCATAGTCTATCTGAATTGCAGGTAGAGCCCCTAACATTACATTCAAGCGTTGAGCGAAAATCTATATACATTGTAGCACAACTTACTGCACTGGAGTTGGCTGGAGTTATCGAGGGAGTTCATTTAAAGGAGAATGTGGCCTTGGTGTGCACATATCTATTCAAGTATCTTTCTCAAGTCAAATATGGATCTTAAGAGACGCTTCCACAATCAATACACATGCATCACACGTCATATAAATCGAAAGCATTCTCTCTTGACTCTCTATACTCATTTTCTTTAGTAGACCATATAGAGATACTCTCTACTCGAGTCTCTTCTTGAGATTCCTCATTCTCTCTTCATTGACGGATTCCGACATATCTCCATCGTAGTCAATCATGGAAGGCTCCGTTGCAGCACGAGCCATAGGCTGGCCGATTTTAGGCCCAATCTCATCATCTTTCCGATGCTCCTCAATGATGACTAATTTATCGGCCACTTTAAACCGTGTCATGTTTCGAAGAAAATCCTGACTGATGTCGTAATCCTTGGCGATTTCTTCATGAGGGTATTTTTTATCGCTAAGTGCATTGACGATGGCTGTAAGTGTCCTTGGATGGACCATCGTACGAACCAGACGAGTAGCAGACCCTTCAATCTGAGCTTGTACCTCATTTTGGCCCTGCTCGTGGAGCTGCTTCCGGTTCAAGAGCTGCTTAAGCGCACGCACGTCGATCTGTTGCTTGTGGTTGGCGTTGTGAGAGTGTATTTGTTTCCCCAAGTCGTTCATCATACGGATGAAGCCTTGGTCAGCTTGAGGGTCCATTCCGTCTTTCCCTCGAGGAGGAGCTTCCATGTCAGATGCATTTGATGTGGTCTTCTTAAGACTTTGGGCATCGGGGTCCCGTGGTTCGCCGCTTTCGAATTGATCCTTGAGCTTTTGCGAGGGAAGCTGAACCTTAGTTTGAGAACTGTTCACGCTGCTCGCCTTGGTGATGACATTTGTGAGTTTGCGGCTGGGTTTGGACACACCACTACCCATTTTGAAGACGATGTATGGTAGTAGGAATACGCATTTTAAGAGTAGCGAGTTTTCGCACGGCCCCAGTGACACACCCTCGGAGATGTATTAAAGGAGTAACACATTAACAACGAATTCGTTTTCATGACATATATCCTTATGTTCCCCTATGTACCCAGAAAAGCTATGGATGACTATTCTTTACTAAATTGGTTGGATATATCAATTACTACAGTGTACATATCCTTCCATACAGACGTTCTTTGATGTCATTATGATTTTATATACTATACATGCGGAGACCTAGTTGTCGGCCTTTTTGTCTTTCTTTTCCTTCTTTTCCTTCTTGTCCTTTTTATCTTTTTTCTCCTTCTTCTTCTTTTCCTTGTCCTTCTTGTCCTTCTTGTCCTTCTTTTCGGTGTTTTCCTCCTTCACTTCAACTTCTTGCTTGGTTTCGAGTTTTGGTTTCTTGACAACTCTCTCGGCATCTATACTTGGCTGTGCTTCGGGAAAATCCTTAGCGTCATAACCACTGGGGAAATGCCTCATTCTCAAGTTAGGAATCTTTTCAACATCCTTTCTTTGCTCAACAACCGATTCATAGTTGATTTCTGGAACTTCTACAACCTCACGGATGGTATAAAAGCGGTCCACTGTCCTGCTGGTGAAACCTTTATTCACAATGGCGTACTTGGCCGCATCAGAGGAGAAGAGGTCTTCATTGACCTGGAACTTCGACTTATTCACTTCAAATGGCTTGACACCTGTGTTGCTGACTTTCGAAGCGGTGAATGAAATGGGTAAGGTCTTTAATGCAGAAATAGGAAAGTTTTTTGGGGTCTTGATTAACCAAACTTCTTTGTCGTCTGCAGACACAGCAGGTTCTGGCATGGCGACTTTGTGGTAAAACTTGGGTGGTTCGAAGCCCACGTCTTCGTAATCCGATCCACTTTCCGAGTCATAGACGAATTGCTCAGACTTTTCCACGGACGCCATCTTACTTCTTGGTGTTGGTTCGATGCTGATGCTCATCTTATCCACGAAAAAAAGTGCGCATGCAGGCACCACTAAAGGTGATGTATTACATCTATCGATAAGCATCAAACACGAAAAAGTCATTAAAGCAGTTTTCATAAATTGTTTAATAGAATTGCTTCCAAGTGATTTGGCCCTGGGTATGAATTGGTGCACAGGAGTAAATTTTGTAAAACCGGAGCCTCTTTCGTGGTCATTGCATATCATACGTAGGCCTCCTTAAATCAACAGGGATTTGCCTATAATGAATTAATATATACTGGTCGTCTAGCATTGAATTTTTAAAGGCTTAGACACAATTTTCTACTTAAGAGAACCTTTTTACAGCCATCAAAAAAAAAATCTGAACATTCATACAAACATTCTTAGAGCTCATTCCTCAATAGACCGAATACAGAGAATGGTATGATTCGCCTCTAATGAATTTTTGGAAAAGAAACTATGTAAAAAGCAGACCGCTTTGTTTAACTACATTACTTAAAGCTGAATGCTTCATTTACTCACATCCAGTAACAAGCGGTTTGAATATTTTTTTTTTTTTCTGAAAGGGTGTAATTTAGAGCCTCTCACGTATGGCAAGTATAAGATGACATTGAATATATTTCACATAATATTTGACGCGTAGGTATTGCGGCATGCTAAGATGTTATCACACTACTCGAAAGGGCAACAATAAATGTGCAATGAAAATGTGGTATTCATAATGGTCACTTTACAGGAATTCTATGGAGAACACTTTTTTGGGCAAAGTGCATTCTAGTCTGAAGAATTCGCGGAATGCTAAACTATGCTCCGAATTGTTGAACTTGCGGGACATCTGTACCTCATAATCACATGCTTGCTAGCACGTGATCAAAGTTCAAGTTCACGTGTCCTACTGGAACGTGAATAGAGGAGCATGTAAGTGTTAGACTTAACACTTGGTGCATGTGCAGATGAGCACGTTTCTAACGCAAGGATGAAATTGTCGCTAGGAGGATTATTCAAGCCAGTATGGCTTAGCCTATAAGAAGGGGCAATCCGCTTTAAGGCGGATAAGTGAACTTGTCACGGCGTCCCTAGGTTGAGTTTATAGGAATCTAACAAACGTTATCACTGCTCCACAATCGCAAGCGTAAAGCGTTAAGCGCCAACACGAATCGTATCTACTGAGGGTGCACCTACACAACTGAGACCTGCGAAATAACCTTTCAGATTCACTTACTACAACAAGCTCTTTGTAGACATGTTTTGAAACCATGGAAAAATAAAATCATTCACGCGAGATATATAGTCCGGAGTAATTTATGAAAAAAAAATTCTGGCTCAACTATGTGTATCTACTATGTTTTATCTTAAGCTATCGATTATATGTGTAATCACTCAAACTCAAAGTATGGCACAGAACAGTCTGTGTTTAATTTCGGATAAATGATTGACAGATGTTACAACGACTAATTGTACTCAAAGCAATATTAGAAAAGTGTTACGAAGAAATGTGTAGTCTCGTTTCAAATAGTTCTCGACGGTGACTAGATCTATGTGAAGGACTGCGTTCGTGATTCGGAAAATTCTAGAGACAATAAGAGACTGATGTATTTATGTAAGTATGTGGCTGTTTACATAATTGGAATGATTACTTGAACACTAATAATGTATGTAGAGATATAGTGAATTCAAGAGAGTCCCAAATATAATTTCACAGATCAGAGTATCGGGCGATTGCAAGACGTTTTTCCATGGGGCTGTGCAGTAGGCCGAATGACTTTGTCTAAAAATGTGTGGTTGGATTTGACGGGCACGAGAATTTTCCTCTTAGCATCAGCCGCGCAGCTGTCCGATCTGTATGAACGCGGTTTGTGTGCAATAAACTTTGCGTTTACGAACTCTGCCTCACTGAGATACATAATTGCGCTTACGTAAGCGCACTATCGGCCGTCACACTGATCTCTAGGTGCACAGACCGAGCAGCTACTTAAGCAGCTATTATCCAGTAAATGTTTTGTTTTTTCTCTAAGTAAACTTCAAATTCTTTACATATTCAAATAATTCCCAAAATAAATGAGTGGTTTTGTGTCTGAACAATCAGGAATCGCTGCGTCGGTCTTCCTCGCCATTTACACGCTATTCATGCTCTTCATGATATATGTGGTATCTCGCAAAGGCTTGAAGACCGTGTTTACGTTTATATTGATCTTCACAATTTTCCGTTTTGTCTCGCAATTGTGCGGAACGGTGTTCGCCAAAGTTGGTCCCTCCAATATCAACTGGCTCGTGGCTTATTTGGTGTTCGGTGCTGAGGGTTACTTCACCTTGATTCTCGCTTCGTTGCGTTTTTCATGCCGTGCTCAGGTTGAAAAATTCGGTAGCTCCTGGGCTCTTAAATCAGGTCCAGGTAAGAGACTCAGTTTTCTTCGCGTATTCCATCTCATTTTGGTCCCTGCTAATGCCTTGGTGATTGCTGGAGGTTCTATGTTAACGGGGATTGATCCAAGTGATATGGCAAATGAGACCGGTAAGGTCAACACTTCCAAGGCCCTCCGAACTGTGGGTCAAGTATTGTTTGTTCTTATGACATTTACTGCGGTTTTGTTCAACCTTTACGTCTTTATCTATGAAAGAATCAGAAATAGAATCACCATCTCTGTCATGACTGCGGGACCTTTTTTGTTGGTGAGAGGTATTTTTGGCATTTTGTCTATTTACGTCAGCAAGATGAACTACTATGATCTTGAGAATTACTCTGGTGAGGGTATAGGCCACTCTTTGGTCGTTTACGAATATGTCTTGTCTACCACCATGGAGTTTATTGCTGCTGTTTGCCTCATTAACACCTACTTCCACCCCCCAACGCCTGCAGCGCATAGTGATGGGGATTCGGAGCGAAACTTCATTATTGAGGAAAAGTGAGCGTTCATCACCACTGTTATAGATTTCGATGTTTATTTTTTTTAATAAATGTAAGCTTTCATACTCCTAAATCAACCGTACACACACTACTGTGTAACCACACAATTATCTTACACACTCGATTTGCAAGAGCCATCGAGGGTTTCTTGCTCTAGGGGTCTTTCTATTTTTGGTTCGCACTTTTGTTTTTATATGACATCTAAATTGTTGCGAAAATCGCAACTTTCTTTACTTTACTACTGAATATAACAATATCCCCTTTCGCACCATTCAATATACATCATTAGTATTGACAGAAAATGTATATTTACTTCAAGCAGTACATGATTCGAGGACCGCACATAACTACTACATAACTACTACATAACTACTACATAAAGTACTCAGATCCTTAAAAGTATATTGATATTATAAAGGTATATTTGCTCGTGGAAAGCCGTCGAAATCGCAGGCCTTTGCTTGGGCCTGCCAATGCACGTCTAATCAATTCATTTTCCCATGAATTTGATGATTCAAGAATGTTTGTTTAATATAGTTCTCAGCAGATTTTAGTTCATTTCAATTTGGAACCAAGAAGTCTCTTCTTGAAGTTTCCGAAAATACTGGTTCTGTTGTTAGAGGCAGGGTTGTAATCAACATATGCGTCCGTTTGCACCAACAATTCAATGTTGTAACCTCTGGCCTTATTTGGGCACACAGTCTTGTTGTGGTTACCCCAGTAGACGTCGTATTCACCTCTGAAACCATATTGAGGACAAGCCAAGAATTCTGTGGAGTTTCTGAAGGTCAACTTCTGCTTGCTAATTCCGAATCCGTGCGTGGAGTTCAGGGCAGCCTTGGTGGTAGTCAACTTGTAAGTTTTAGGGTTGACGTGAACATTGACAGTTTCAGCGGATGTTTGAGTGTAGTTCGTGGAATTCGTGCGGTTTGACAAGTCGCTCGTAACTGGAAGGTTAAGCACGTAACCTTGTGAGGCACGCACGCGACCAAAGAAGGCCTGTTCATCAGCATTAAGCACCAAGTCTTCACCGTCCCATTTCAATAAATTGTATTGGAAGACTGCACCCTTGTGGTGTGCAATCACCGAAAAGACCTCGGATGAGGGTCTATAAAGTCTTTTGCTGATGGGTGCTGCTTGGACAGTGCATAAGAGAGACACGAAGAAAGCTAATAAAAACTGCATGCTGCGTGGAATATAGTTTAATTTGCTTGGGTGTTCCGGAAGCGGCTATCTTTGATTCGTTTATGGTTTAAAATTTTCTTATTGGACAATTGCAAGAATGGGTTTCCTAAAAAAGCGCTGTAGCCAGCATTGCTGGCGGCGTCGGCTTATATAGTCTATCCAACCAGCCAGCTGCGTCACCCGACGCACCATATGACGGAAAGGCCTTTCAGAGATGCGCACTAAATTTGGCAATACTTGCGTCAGGAGACGTGCGCGCGCTCAGCTATTACTTTACCGCATTGAGTAACTTATGAGGGGGTGAGCTGCTTCTAGATAACCTTAATCTCTTTCAGGAAGGTGCTGCGTTTCGGCCTGAAACAACAACAAGTGGTTGCTTTTTATTCACTTGGTCAACTAAAAAGTTCAGTTTCATTGAAGAATAGAATCTTCTTTTAGCTGCCACATACTGCCTGTTCTGCATATAACGAGCAATTAAAAAGCCTGTATGACCAGGTGCTGAGCCCGCGTGCAGGTCACCACCCCTAGTTTTGCTTTACTTGACGTCATTCGGTGCGGAAGCTCGGATAAAACAGAACTTCGGCACATCTCCGAATCCTTCTTTATTCCGTCATGCTACCTCGACAATGATTTGCGGACAGTGTCTTAAAGATGTCGAAAGACCCGCATGGAATGTTAACCTTTATCTCCACCTTTTTTACCCTACACAAGACTATAAATAAAAGTTCACAGCACATAATGTTTTGGAAGAGTATAGAACCATACCGTAGTATGCATCTGGAAGGGGGGTCGGTAAGTAAGATTCGCCGAGGACGCGCACGTGACGGAATTGGAAAAAAGTCCTGAAAAATTTTAATTGCGACTCCGAGTCACAGTGTGGGATACGCGCGCTACATGATACATTGAAAGTGCACTCTATTGAAAGTATATTAACATCCAACTTACAACTCAACAGCAGGAGGACAGTTCAAAGCACTCTTCAAAGAACCGTAGATGGTGAATTGCAAGGAGGTCAAGGTACCCACCATGACCAATCTGGTTGGCAATCCGGCGAAAGAGCCACGGACACCCAATTGCTTGGCCAATTGACCCAACAAACCGACAGTAGATTGACCTGGAGCCTTCTTGGTCTTGTTGGCCTTGGACAACAAAGTGTCAGCTGGCTGAGAAACGAAAGCAGCCGAACATCCAGCAATAATACCAGCACTCAAGTTGACAGCAGTAGCAGAAGAAGCAGACAACTCATTCTTAGTCTTACCAAGAGCACCCAAGATACCCTCAGCAGCTCTCTCGAAAACCAAGAACTTAGCAATGTTGTAAGGAATTTGCTTGAACAAAATTGGGATGAAACCATTGTAGAAAGATCCAAGACCCTCCTCTCTGAAGATTCTACCGAATCCACCAATCAAACCGTTGGCGAACTGTGGGTTGGACACCAATCTGATTCTGGTGGCCTCCAAAGGACACAAAGCAATGTCAGCAAAGAACTCAGCCAATGCAGCGGATCCAATGTAGATGGAGTTCTTGTTGTTCTTGGCAGCGTCGTAACCCATTTGCTCAATGAAGGTTTTCTTGAACAATTCGTAACCACCGAACTTGAAAGCACCCTGCAAGGAGTAACCCAAGACAGTAGGACCCAAACCAGTCAACAAAGCACCGGCACCCTCGGAAGCGACGATTTGTCTCAAGGAGCCAACCATACCCTTGTTGTAAACAGTTGGTTCCAACTGGATTCTGGTCTTGATGACATCAATAGGAGTCATGGCTCCGTGGGTGATACCACAGCCCATGGCACCGGCAAGGGCAAAAGAACCGTAGTCTTTAATAGTGAAGGTAGGAATAGTTTTCTCCATTTTATGCAGCGACAAGTATGGGATCAAAAGAAAGAAGTACTGAGATGGCTGTGGAAAACGGTAGGGATGTGTTCGCGGGCACTCGTCGAGCAGAGGCGACGCACGATGCGATTGGCTAACCCGGAGCGACTCGGGTGCAGGACTAACACATCGACAACGTCCCCAGAAAGACTGTAAAAAAATTTCGGGGTTTGACCGTTGATACTTCTATGATGCAGCATTATAAAAATGATATTTGTTCATGGACACCTATTCTAGTATGAAAACTGGCTGGCGTCAGGGTGTAGATCGAATCCCGGAACTGCACAGTGCGCTCTGCCGGCTGCAAAGTTACTGTTAGTCATGGCAGAATAGTCTCTCACCAAGGCTGGTCTCATTCTGATATACCCACATTCTGATCTAGACCACCTCTTTCGAATTTCCCATTGCTGAAGTAGAGGTCCATCATTATACCTAACTTAAAATTTTTATCTCTGGACACCATCGCGTTGCTAAATTAAAATGTGAAAGTAGCCAATTAACATTCCACCCTATGGTTGTTATATATTCTTCGCCTTTTTCATATTCGGGATTGGAGGAAGCATACCGTATGGCAAAGGCCGGCGAGGATGCAGGGCCGCCGGGGGGTCCTCTCGCTTTTCTTTGACAGTGTCTTTTTTCACGTCCATGGGCTCATACTCAACATCAGAATCATCAGGAGAGTAGCTATCGTCATCACGGACGGGTTTCTTGGTGTCTCCAGCACTTTTCTCATTATAGAGTAAACCACCGTCATTCTTTTCTGCATGTGGCTTTTCAGGTGCCTTTTCACCGTAATTCAAGCTATTATACAGCAGCATGCGTTCAGTTGCTGAATACCGGGGCGCTCGGTAATGCGTCAAGATAATGTCAAACATTTTCTTTTTCAATGAAGGCTCATCAAACAGGGCACATACTGCCTTTTGCTTTGCTTCCACCAAGCTGACCGAACTGGTCCCCACTCCTAGCTCTATTTCATGCAATACTAACTGGGCCACGTAACCAATATCCCCCACTTCCTCCTCTGTAGTCAAGATTTTGAAAGTGTATTTGATTTTTTTAGTCTCTTCGTCGATTAAGTTGTTGACTCGCAAGACGAGAAATTGCAACTCCAGGAATGGCACAGCAAACGGACTTTTGAGACTTCCATCGGCCACACAGTGCTCATGTAACCTGCTAATCATAGGCTGATACAACTTGTACACCCACGACTTGATTTCCGAGTTTGAGTATGAGCTCTTCGACATGCCGGCCAAGTAGGCCAAAAACACGTTTTTAAAGACCGAGAGCTTCTCATCAACACTGGCATCTTTAGGGATCTGCGACAGCACGACGTCTGCCATATTGTAGGAGTAGGCGAGTTTTGCCAACACATGAGTGGCCATTAACCGACGCTTCAAGAAGCGAATATCGTCCTCATGCAATTTGGGAAATTCGTGGTCCAATATTTCCACTAGAACAAAATCTAATAGACTTTCGCCCAAAAGACTTAATTTGCGGTTATGGTTATTGTTGAAATCATGGAATTCGGTTTCCAGTTCCAAGTAGTCCCAAGGCTGGCGTAAAGATTTATCAGTCATGATCAACCGGAGTAACAGTGCATTGTCGATAGGGGGCAAGGCTGGAGGGTAGTTGTCAATTTTGTTATCAAATTGAGGACCAGTTTCATGGCTCGCTTTCTCTGCTTTGGCTTCACCTCCCGCTACCTCTACAGTGGGCTTGACAGGGTTATAGTCAAGCAAGTAGCCAACGTAGCGGTCAGCCTTGGGGTGTTTAAAGTTAATCCTGCTTAAGCCCAAGAAGAACGGGAAGTAGCCCTTATCATAGAGTGCCTTCAAGCGAACAGCTACTCTTATGTGGGGCGAATTAAGTGACACCTTTAATTTCTCCAGAAGCAGATGTGCCGAGGCAGAATCAACCAGGGAGGGATTGTCGTAGAGACTTTTTAATTCTTTAAACTGTTTCACCGAGGGCGTACGGCTCAAAAGCTGATTGAGCGTCGACTGAAGCTGCAGAACATTGCCTTTGACCTGGTGAAGATCGTCTATCCATGAGAGAACCTGACCGGACATGAGGTTCAGATGTGGTGTGAAACGAGTACGGTGAATTGAAACTTACGGGTTTGCGTCACGTGGCCGTTCACGTGGACATTGTTTTACCCTGCGCGGCAGTTTAGCGAAGCCGTGTCTTCGAGTTTTTTCTCATCGCGCGCGGAGCCGTGCCACATCAGTACATGTTTAGCCTAAAACATGGCGTACATAACAATTTTAGGTATGCAGAAGAAGATGTGGCTCGGCTGGGTAGAAGAGAAGTTTAGCTTCTTATAGAGTGGAATAAACTGTAGTTTCGGCTTCGGCAAAATGTTCCAAAAGGAATTAACTTGGCTGTTACGGTATGTACCTGACTAATTCCGAGTCTATTTCAGACCTTCATATAGAACCGTCTGCGCGAACTACAAGGTGCAAATTAAAAGCAATTCTTTTCCATTCACTTTTTTGGACGCAACTTTTCCTCCAGCAATTATCCATATTTATAGCTCTGACTGTACCCCCATTCAGACCCAAGAGAACGACATGTATCTTTGACATCGACTATCCAATTATTATTACCCCTTGGTCATCGTATAGAAATCCCAGTTACACTACTACATCTTACACACTACATTATTGGTGGCAGCATCGCTCATTATACCATCAAGCTAAGACACTCGGTTCAGGGTTGTACTGAATTTATACCCCGGTTCTCGAAGCATTTTCCTTTCTAGTTCGCCTAGTCACATTCAATGAACAACAACTACTTTGCTGAGGATTATGTCCCTGGCACTACCAATATCCTTGCTTCGGCAGATGATCTGTCCAGTGCCCACTCGGGACGCCTGTTGAAGAAAAACAAGAATGGAGTGATTCTTTTGCCTCAACCTTCAGACTCCCCTAACGATCCTTTGAACTGGTCTTATACCCGCAAAATGTGGCACTTTGTTGTCGTTTGTTTCATCACAGGTTTCACCGCGGCCACCTCAAACAGTGCTGGCGCAGCGCAAGACTCCTTGAATGAAGCGTACGGAATTTCTTATGATGCCATGAACACCGGTGCAGGTGTCCTCTTCCTTTTTATCGGATGGTCCTGTATCTTTTTTGCTCCTGCATCATCCTTGTACGGCCGTCGTATCACCTACATCATTTGCATTTTTATGGGTGTTCTTGGGTCCGTTTGGTTTGCATTATCCAAACGGACTGCAGATACAATCTGGTCTCAAGCCTTTGTTGGTATGTCGGAGGCTTGTGCAGAGGCTCAAGTACAACAATCTTTAGCGGACATCTTTTTCCAACATCAATTGGGATCTGTGTTGACCGTTTATATCATGGCCACATCTGTGGGTTCGTTTTTGGGACCATTGGTGGCACACTTGATTTCCGAAGCACAAGGTTTTCGCTGGGTCGGCTGGTGGGGTGCAATAATTGGAGGTGGAACATTGCTTGTCATTCTCGTTTCGTGCGAGGAGACAGTGTTCGACCGCTCAAAATACTTCCCCGTGTACGAATCGGACAACAAGTCTATTCAAGCTGTACCCGAAAAAGGTGATGAGGACAAAATTATCACAGCCAAGGCGGAAGTTGATGCTAATATTAATGCTCTTCTCGACATGGAAGCTGATCCCTCGACTTTACGGAATAGAAGACCAGAACCTGCTCCTGAGGCAGAAAAGGCTATACCCTACCATCGAAGAATTGCGCTTATTACACCTTCTAATTTCATTGAAGGGCTTGGTTTCAAGCAGTACATCAAGCGTTTTGTGATCTACTTTAAGGTGTTCACTTTACCTGCAGTGTGGCTCCTGGGTCTCTTGTGGGGATTGCAAGATGCTTACATGTCGTTCTTCTTGACCACCCAAGACACCTTTTTCTATGATCCACCTTGGAGCTACTCCGAAACTGGAGTGGCTTTGATGAACGTGGCCACATTGATAGGTGCCGTTTTAGGATGCTTCATGTCGGGTGTTCTCTCGGATCTGCACGTACTTTGGCTTGCTCGCAAAAACAATGGAGTGTACGAACCAGAGTACCGTTTATGGCTCTTGTTTATCACCATGGTGGTTTCCCCAGTGGGTTTACTCATGTTTGGTGTGGGTGCAGCTAAAGGTGGAGAGTGGCCGGCCTGGGTGGTTTACGGAGGTCTTGCATGTATTGGGTTTGGTTGGGGTTCAATTGGTGACACCTCTATGTCCTATTTGATGGATGCTTATCCCGAAATCGTCATCCAAGGAATGGTGGGTGTTTCCATCATTAATAATACTTTGGCTTGCATATTCACCTTCGTGTGTTCCATCTGGATCGACCATTCCGGTACACAGAACACTTACATTACGTTGGCTGTCATTGACTTTGTCTCGATCGCATTTATTATTCCCACTTTAATTTGGGGCAAGTCCTGGCGGAAAAAAACCAAGGGGTTATATATTGAGTTGGTGGAACTCTCTAATGGTATCACCTAAAGTGCCAAAGAGCGAAACCGACACTAGCACTAATTGTTGTTTTCCACTATGAACCTTCTTTTTGCTATGTAGAGGTTTTAAACCAAATGACATTTTCTATTGATTATATCTGATAGTCTTGTAGTACGAATTAGGAATATTTACCTTTATAAGCAGACACTCCATGGTATACTTCTTTCCATGAGTCATGCATAGTCCTGTTTTACTGCTTTTTATTATGTCATGTATAGTTACAGTTATGGCATGCCTTGTGGCTCAACAAAACCTATTTGAGTCCACGTACATTCACGAGTTTGAGTTCATTTCAAAACCCTTACTCCACCATGGATTCTCCATTATTTTGGGCAGCAAAGGCGGACTGAGGTTCTTCATAAGCATTTTGGGTGGCTCCGCTCATGTAGGCAGATAATTCAGCATCCAAATCTTCGGCGGTCTTGCGCTGAGGCTTAGGTTTTCTCTCTTTGGCCTGTTTGGCCTGCCTGGCCTTGGTGCGTACACGATGAGCCTCTCTAGGCCTTGTGTCTTCTCTCTCACGATTACCAGCATCCTCGCGGGCTCTTGACTCACGGGTTCTTGGGTTTGGTTTGATAAACTCGCGAGTCTGGTTCGAGGGAGCAATGCGGTCAGCCAAAGAGGTGGCACTCTCCACCACCAATATCTCGCCCATTGCCTTTTTTCCGTCAAACCGGTTGATAGCACGAGCATTGTTCTCGTGCTGGTATTGTTGGAAACAGATGTAGGCAATGGACTCGTCACGTGGGTCGAACTTGACGAAGTCCACTGGGGCTACATTGGAGAAAAGATCGGACAAGTCCATTCCGTTTAAATCAGGGTGGACATTCCGGAGTCTCAATAGTGCTCTTCCAGCGGCAGACTCAAATATTTGAGCCGGAATGTTATTTCTAGGGGTGCCCCGAAACTAGATGTTAGTATATTAAACCCGGAAACTCTTGAGGAGACTAGGCCTTCAGGATAAAATTTTAAGATCACAGTCTCTTAGCTGCAAGGATTGAAGCTCTATATTCGGTTTTAATGGCTCACGTGCGAGTTTCATCCCAACAAAAAGACTGAAAACACAACTTAATTGCATAGCTCCCACCCAACGCCAGATCTTTACATTAAGTTGTAAAGCACACCAGATCCAATGGGTATAAACCATGCCCTTTCAATTGCGTCTCAAACCACACCAGGTTAGGTCAATTATACCAGGCTCCGGCAACAAGACAATCTTCCACTGAGTTATTCAGGAGCATGGCGTGATTTGCATTGAAAGTAGCATTGTCCTTCAAATAACCATCTTTTCCATTGATGGAGCTGAAAAGAAACTGAACACAACAAAAGCTCTTTTTTCCTCCTTGAAATCCTCGTATTCCCTTCATCACATCCTTTTATGCTTTTCTGTTTTCCTGACTGAAACTAGTCATAGCCTCTCCACTATTAACATACCGGTTGTCTTCCACCACGAGAGCCTCTGGCTCTACGGGGACCGCCTCTTCCAGGCCTCTCCCGTCTGCGAGAAGAGTCGTGACTTACGATATCGTCCAAGGATTGTTCTAAAGTTGACATTGCGGGATGGAGAAAGATGAACGAGGACGAGAAGTGCCCAGTTTTTACGCGCACGCAGAGAGTGCACACAACATCTGGAATATTACTGTTCTAAATCTGATAAATCTGATATAAATCTAACATATTAAGTTACGTGAAATTCATCACGAGCTAGGATTAATTCCTCTTCTTGGATGTCTTGAAATCGTCATTTTCCTCGTAGCTGATTCCGACAAACTTTCCATCCAAGTTGAAGACGTCTGCCTTCTTCAAGTAGTCCAAAGGAGAGAGCTTAGGCCAGTTGACAAACTGGTATCCATTATTGATCACGAACGATATGTTCTTCAATCCAAAGTAAAGACAGCCACCAATAAATAAGAGGTTAGTCCAGCTCCAAACAGAGCCACTTGGGTAAATCAAAAGCGCACCCAAGATGAATATCGAAACTCCAATTAAGTAGGGTGCCAATTGAATGTATGGCGATCTGCGGTCGATGAAAGGATTGACAATAGCATCTTGGTAAGGTCTGTACTTACCCAAAAACAAGTCGTAGGAATCCTGTCTCAGACCATCCTTGTAGTTGTTGAGGTAATACCTTGTGACGGAATTTATTAAGTCATTGAAAGCACCCTTCTTAGTTCTTTGGCCAGTCCGGGTATAGTCTGTCTTCAAAGCACCGGTTCCAGAGTAAGCACACGACACTGCATCGGCATTGTCTGCCCAGAAACTTTGGAAGAATAAGTTGAACTGAGGGTCGACCACTTCCCAGGGTGAGGCTGAATCTTCAGGCAAGTAATGGGTCTTCTGGAACTGTCTTTGTAAAACCCAGCGAGCCAACATGGATTGGACCACATTGGTACGATCTAAACAGTCCATGCAGTTTGTGCGAACAATCTTCTTCTGGTTGTTGAGAACGGTTTTGGTGTTTAAGTCATAGCCAAAGTAGTTATCGTTTGTGAAACCCAAATCAATTAAGCGCTCAATCAAAAGCTTGACCCTATCCCAGCGCATTTTCCGGCATTCATGGTGAAAATCGAAGTAAATGTAGGTTACATGCTCCTTAAGTGCGACTGGCAAACTCTCCACAGCTTTCTCATAGGCCAATTTGACAGGCTCTTCGTATCCACTTTGATTGACCAAGTTCACACAGAAGTTATCTCCATATAACTTGACTTGCTCCTCAAAGTGGCGAGCCGTGGCGTCGCGTGCCGAGCGGGACGATATCACCAAATTGGGCTTGTACTTCAAGTTGTTGATCTCAGACCAATAGACTGGTACCGACCCACGAGTCTGTAAAAATGAGAACACTTGAGCTTCGGAGGTGGTCAAAATCTGCTCAGTCTCGTTGAAGTTGGCCACAGTACCTTCCTCATCAATACCACGGCGGAAGTACCGGGTACCAGCACGAGAGGAGGAGCGCCGGGTTACCACGGCAAAATCCAATTTTTGGCGACCATTGAATTGAGCAGAATGCAGCTTCACATAACCATAAATCACAGGGGTAACAAAGAGATCTGCACCCTTCTCAATCAACTCCTCACACAAATAATGGTTCCACCAGAAACGAAGATCTCTAGGTACATCAGCCAGGGAACTAGAGCCCAATTGCCGTTGCAAAGAATTGGTCAAATCATAGGAGTTGTTGATGGAGAAGTATAACGTGGCCTTCTTCAAGTGCTGGCGTAACAATGCCAAGTACTGCGCCTCCTCCTGGTCTTTCTTGGACATATCATCCTTGCCAAGAGGAAGAATCTTTGTAGACTTCACGCGAGCAATTTCGTTGCCCAAAATCAGACCAGCAAGTTCGTGTTGGTCAACCACGATTATGTAGCGGTTGATCTTGAGCTTGATGGTACCCAAGATACAGGAGACAGTTGAGGTGGCTCCTTTGGACGAGGAAGAGGGAGACTCCGATACCAGCATGCTCGATCCATTCACATTCAAATACTTGCCTGTAAATGGGGAGTAGAAGGTATACAGCCCATCTGGGGCAATTGTATGTGTGAGTGTCATATTGGTGGGGTATGTCGTGGAAGTTGACGCCAGAGCATCATGAGCGCTCCACGGCCCGAGACTGTGTACAGGAATCACTCGGTATGCTACGATTGCACGTGTCAGGTGATCATCATAGAAGAACAAAAATATAGGTTTAAGCCAGGAGTCCTGATACTTGTTGTATGAAGAAGTGTTTTTTGAGAAGTTTCAAGAAATTGTTTCGATTTTATTTTCCGAATACATTCCAAAAAAAAATACGTGAGATGACCTGATTCATAAGAGTTCAGTTCAACAGGTAAATCCCCATACCCCAAACACATCATTGGAATAAAACGTTAAATAAGGTTGATTTTTCAAAAATATTTATAAAATCTGAACCATTTTGAAGACGAGCAATCAAATTTGAACAGCTAATGTTCAATTAAGTAGCATACCTAGCTCACCAGTACATACATTCAGATGATAAGCCTGTTTGTCCGTCCGTCAGCTAGAAATAGCCGAAAAGTCAACAGCAATTGGCTCAATAGCCAGAGTTATTGGCGGTGGCATTGGAGCCTTCCCATATTGTTTAATAAAACAATTCAGATACTTTTGGCACCATTTTGGCGAGCTTGTTAGCAGTATCCAAATTGGTGTTGTCTGAAAGCTGCATCACTGAGTAGGAATTTATCGAGTAATCAGACACATTCACCTTTCCGATCACTTCGTAGATCTTGCCGACATCAAGTCTGCCTGTTGCATGAGTAGAAACCGAAACAGTGCCTTCAGCATCTAACTTGGCGGAGTCACCTTCCAAAGAGGCAACTTTTCCGATGACTCTAACAACCTTTCCAGGAAAATCTTGAATCGTAGTGGCGTTAACTCTAACACTGGCAGCGTCCATCTTAAGTCTTGTCCAGGGTAGTCACGCCTTAGTTGAGTTGCGAGGAACGCGTGTGAGGCCTTTACACCCGTGCACCATGAAAATCGAGTCCTCAGGGGTCGTGTGTGTAGGAATTTGCACCCAGCCAAAGCTACTTTCTCTGTATCCTTAGTGTGGTGGTTTAATTATATATATTGTTTCTGGGCTTCAAATAACTTTACTTCTTATTTTTAATTACTCCACTGCTTCTAATCTGATGACATTTATGCGGTATACACATGCCTTCTTTAGATGCAAATGCACATATGACACTGACAATCGTGATTTGAGATGACACAAATCTACTTACACTGCGAGTTCATCAACATTGCAGGTCACGGGAACCTTTGCATTGAAATAAGTTTCAACTTACCGTGATTATGCCAAAACTATCAATGCATCTGTCAAGTCACGCTCTGTCTAGAGCAGATCTTCAGGTATGGGCGTTGCTTCTGGCCAGCAAATCTGGTATACCAATGAAAGTTGAATGTTGAGACACTTTTTTATATCAGATCTGTGAGATTTTAAGTTATTTCAGCATCAAACATTATGTTTGTGTTCCAGATATATTTCCTAATTTCATATGGCAGTCTGTACCTATTCTATTTGTTCCCCACAGTTCTCAACTCCACCTTACTCCACTAACTCTATATTCATCTAGAATTATACAGATTTTAGTAGAGTATCCAGATCCCCTCTCAGACTCTCAGACATTCCAATACTCGGACTCTTCGGTCTCCGTCGAGTTTCTCCAAACTCCTCCTTCAATCCAGACTTCCCTCCCGCTCTTGATTCCTTTTGCGATGCAACCTCCCAACCCCCGTGTCTTTACTGACCAGGTCTTTGATTATAATTCAGCTATGGAGATTGACTCTCCCTCAGGCCACATCCTACAGTTGCCTGGGGCACCGCCCTTCTTCAACCCGGTTCCGGACCCGACTGACCACTTGAAGGTCAGCCATTCGGACTGGAGGGTGGTGGAGCCCTCTCTCTTAACTAGGGTTTTTGCTCCAGTAGAGTTTGATCACGGAAATTTCAACGCAACTCAGCCTATGCTTGCAGAGATTACCAAGGTGACTGACAGTTCATTCGATATGAACACCTTTTCGAATACCATGGATCAGACCAACTTCTCGAGCTTCGACTCGATAATTGCTGAAGCTCCAGAAGTTGGAAATATGGGCCAACTTAACTATATGAACCTTTCTCCAAACTGCTTTTTGAAGCAAATGAGCTCGAATTCTCCTTTTGGAGCCTCTATTCAGTGCGATGCCGGAAGCAGGCAATACGGCGACATCTTTGCTTCTGAACTACATCGGGACTCTCAAAGCTCACATTCTAAACCTTGGTTCCCTATTATGAAAGCTAGTCTTGTTCACAAGCGGGTCCATGAATTTGAGGAGTTACTGAGAACCGGCAAGCTGAAGAGCGATCTAAGCTTAAACATGAGCTCAGCCTTTCCTCAAGCCTCATTCAATCAAAGCAACAAAGTCAGGAATTACGAGGAAATTCAATACCCGAATGGTACTCTTGAAAGCGAATCTTGCTTCAACCAGGTTCTGTGCACCGACTATTACAACACTGCCAGACATCCAGTACTTGATGGAAACAACTTGGATGACGAGGACTATCACAAGACTGCAAACTTATGCCGTAATTCTAGCTATGAAACTTTTGCCAAAGAGATTAATATTGCCCAAGACCTGGGAACTCTCGTGCAAAGCTCGCCAAGGAAACCTTCGACAAACTTGTTAATGGCAAGTGAGTCGTCAAAGATTCTGAGCCAAAGCTATGCACGGATAATCCACAGGAGGGATAGCATCCCTGAAATTAGATGGGAAAAAAGCTACGAAGACCACAGCTGGGATGTACCAAAAATCAATTTCGGCGAAGAGCCAAAGGCGGGGGATATCACAGACGCTGCAATAGAAGACTGCGTCGCACAAGCCTTGGCACGCGCGCAACTTTTGCAACCATCGGGTCTGCAGCCACCCTGCGATTTGCGCGAGAGCACTCTCTCGCAACCGGGCCCAAGAGACCGAGAAGTCTCCTCTGAGTCCGACGACTCTCTCCTGCCGCTTTTCAAACCTTCTCCACCAGCCAGTGAAATTTCTTTTGAAGACTCGGATAGCCCCAGTGCTAGCTCTGCCTTAGGCGCAGATATACTTGACGCTGAGGAAGACAGTCCATTTCCAGCTCAACTGAAGCTGAAGAAGGCCAAAAAGGGCTTAAGAACTCCTCGCTCCAAGTACTACACCTACCTCTCTCCTATACTCAAGGATACTGGGGACGTTAATACAGAAAAGGACAATAAGGGGCAACGAATTCTGAGACTTGGCAATTACAGTACCAGGAAAAACCACCAGCAGTTGAACAATACCACTGCTATCAATAGTCAGCACAAGGACTTAACCAACAGAGGCGCAAAACCTTCGACCGTCAGTTGTGGTTCTGCTGCAAAGATGTCTACTCACTCAATCCAGCCTCAAATGCAAAGCTTGACTGGGAACATTCTTCTAGAGAGCTACCGGAGGGCAGATTTTCGTGAAACTCACCAGCAAGCACCCGCCGCGATCCGCCCAATCCTGGAAGATCAAAGCCTCACCCTCGAAATCCCCACGATGTCTACTCCAATACACCTCGAGGTGATGGACACTCTTCCTGAAGAGCTTTTTAGTGGTCCTCCTAGAGCGACCATGAGCAGAGTCGCCTCCCTCAAACTCCCTACCGATGGGATTACCAGTCTTGCTAACTTTATCAACAAATGCCCAAGTCAGCTTGACTATATTCCAAGGTCCTACTTAACGGACCCTGACTTTCTAGGGCTATCGAAAGAAACCACAGCTTCAAAGCCTCGGCTGCCTAAAATAGCACTTCCCATCCTAGAGGAACTCATGGACGAAACCGAGCGCCAAGAATTCAAACAGCTCGCTAACAATCCCCAGCACGAAAGAGAGCCAAAAGCTCCCAAACAAGCCCAAGAACCACCCAAGCAAAAGATGCCGGTGGCTTCGGTAGCTGCTAGAGTAACTTATAGGCCCAAAAAACCTTGCCTGATTTTTATGATATCAGACAGGATGAAGAGAGCTATTAGAGCTAGACAAAGACGCCTGAACAAGTTCAGAGTGACAAAACCAAAGACAAGAGAAGACAATGGCATTCAGACAAAGCCTACCAAAAACCTCAGTGCTCCAATGAGCAATTTAATTAGAGACAAGTTGGACCAAGCAAACCAGCAACAACAAATCCAGACTACACCAGCCCAGGAAGAAAAGCCCGAAACTACCAAGGGCAAGAGGGAGAGAAAAGGAAAGGCAGCTTTCAACTATGATGGAGTCAAAGTACCCCATCAAGTAATGAAGCTTCCCAGGCTACAGAACCTGGCTAAAAACAAGGAGAGCCAAAAATACAAGAGCCAACTCATCTGCCTCAACAAATCTGGCAACTGCTCAATCGAAAGAACCAGATACCAGCGCAACACTTTAGCTGCGCTTGAAGAGCTTCACCACGATGTGGTATACGAAAGGAATGAAAGTTTTGGGGCTGCTCAACCCTACCAGCAAGAATTCACCCGAACCGAATTGGACCCAAAAACAAAGCGGCCAATGATCGAGACTCGGAGCGCCTTGTGCGCCTATTGTGAGGAAATCAACTTCTTCGAGTTGAAGAACTCATGCTACTCGCAACACATGAGCCACACACATGGCATCTATACCGACAATTACTTGGCACCCAATCCGCTTTTCAACGGCAAATACAAGGTGTCCAAGAAGCCCTCGGCAAAGAGAAAGACCCAGCCACGGATAAGAAATCGGGATGGAGTTGTTTGCCCGGCCTGCTACGAAGTGGTGGAGATTCGGTGCTGGACATCGACTCTGGAGAAGAAGCCTCTCTCAAATTACTTGAGGCACTTCAAAGAACACCACAGGGTTGATAAACGTAAAGAAACGTTCTTCAACTCCCTGGCCTAGTTAGCTACATAAATTGCTCTTAACTTGCTTGAATATATGATGATGATAAATTCACTTGTAGACTCATCAATCCAATGGACCTACAAGGACTAAGCCGATCTTCTAAGCTGGTTGCCAAGCTAAGTCGTTTGGAGATCATGTGTATTAAACGAACCTGTCATTCGGTCCTTTTGTTATATATAAAAGTTTAAACATTTATAAGTTCATCCAAGAATTTTCCTGCCTGGCCTCTCTCCTGAGCTCTCATGAGGCTCTCCCCAATCAAAAATCCGTCAACATCATCTTCAGTCTTGTATTTTCTGACATCCTCGACCGAGCTGATTCCTGATAATGCTAACACCAAGACGTCGCCCTGTCTGGAGCTGTTCTTTGCTGCCTCAACCAAGGAGCTAGTCGTCTTCAAGTCAACATCAAAGGTGGCCAAGTTACGGTTGTTGACACCAATAATCAAGGGCTCCGCACTGCTGCCCTCTAGGCTGAGCGACAATGCGACTTTGAGTTCCGCACCATCATTCACTTCCACCAAAGGTACCATTCCCAAGGAATGCGAGTACTCATACAACTCCTGGAGCAAGTCAACATCTTGCAACATCTTCACAATCAACAACACTGTATCAGCACCAGCCAAGCGAGCCTCTAGAATTTGGTACTTGTCGAAAATAAATTCTTTTCTCAACACTGCAGGTCTTTCATCCAGGTCGGTGATTTTTCTGATCAAGGTCATATCTTCCAAATTTCCTTTGAACCAATTTGGTTCGGTCAAAACAGACACCGCTGCGCACCCGTTGGAAGCATATGTGTGCGCTTGTTGCGCTGGGTGTGCGCGTATATTGATATCGCCCTTGGAAGGCGAGGCCCTCTTGAATTCAGACAAAATCACGTTTTTGCCTTGCTTCTTAGTCTTGATCAAGCGATCGTAAAAGTTGAGAACTGGTGGATAGAGCCCAAGTGAGTACGTGGTCTCCAAGTCTTGAAACAGCTTACCAGGCAATGCCTTAATCACCTTGTAGTCCTCTTCTCTTTTCTTGCAGATCTTGGTCAAGATATTTTCCTGCTTGGTGGCAGCAGCAGGCTTGTCCAGGGGGTTTTCCCAGTATGGCAGGTCCATTTTCAAGACATTATCAATGATGACTTGACCAGCCTCCGTTAGTATAGACTCGGGGTGGAATTGCACACCCTCGATAGCATACACCTTATGACGAACACCCATGATCACCTCGGGATCAGACTCGGTGGTGGCAGTAATCTCCAAACAGTCGGGGAGACTTTGCTTTGTTCCTGCCAAACTATGGTATCTGGTAGCAGCAGCATTCTGAGGCACACCTGAGAAAACACCTTTTCCGTCGTGACGAATAGTGGAAGTTTTGCCATGGACTATCTCGCCTGCGTATGAAACATCTCCTCCAAATACCTCCACCATACATTGCTGACCCATACAAACACCAAAAATGGGCAATTTGCCCTTAAAGTAGTCGATGGCATCTTTGGATATTCCAGCATCGGTGGTCGGATGGCCGGGGCCAGGCGAGATGAACAAGATATCGGGCTTGATCACGTTTTCAATCGTATCAATATCAATCTGATCATTTCTGTACACATCGACTCTGGGCTTGTGCTTTGATTGGCACAAATATTGATACAAATTCCAGGTGAAACTGTCGTAGTTATCGATCAAAAGAACGTGCTTTCCTGTCATCGCTGATTTGTACTGAGAAAAAAAAACCTAAATATGTAGAAGACACTTCCAAAGTAGGTTATTGAAAGTAAGTTAAATACTTCAACACACGAGCTTAAAAGATCTTTGACTACCGGTCTTCGAAAATCAGTGTACATTGTCTTTTTTCATTCATAGACTCGCGCAGTGTCTGACTCACTCCTGCACACAGTCAAATGACTCTTCGGAACGACTATTCCGGATATGCAACCCCAGCCTGCTAATGGTCCGTGGGGGTTGTGATTGATAAAAGAATAAGCATGACACACTGAAGTATTGCACATTTTATAGTATTTTCTTTTTTTTTTTCTTTGAGTGGGGGGTTAGAACAATACAATTCAAGGTTCATAGTACTCCCTACAACAATGTCATGTGTGCGTATAATTAGTGCGTATAAACTCTGGCCTACTGGCCGTCTAGTCTTTCTTAGACTTTCTTTTTCTGACTCTGGAGCTCACGGGGCTATCGTCATCGAGGATCTTTCGGATTTTGGTTTGTCTGGATTCTTCTTGTTCGTCAAACTCAACTCCTCTCAAGATTATTGTACTGACAAGCTCCAAGATAAGCATGAACAAAGATGAAAGAATAGCCAACACGTAGTTGGAGATGGTGACACCAATATCAAGCCATGAACCTTCCGTTTTGACCAAGTAGAAAAAGTTAAGCGATAAGAAGTCACTGGTCGAGATGATCAATGTCGATATCGTGAACTTGCGGATCTCTAACTGGTAATTCATGATACCAAAGCAAGTAGACAACAACACGTATGGGATAATCAACTTGATCATAAGCAAAGCTCCCATGGAGAATGGGTCAAAAATGGGTATCAATCTGTAAACAGAGTCTAAGGAAAATGAAGAGATGGAGGCAACGTTACCAGTGCCGAAGAAAGCAAACTGGAGGAAGAAAAATCCAACAATGGAAATGCGGATAATTTGGAGCCAGTATCCTTTAGGGAGCTGGTTGAACTCCTGTCTGCTTTCCTCAATCTCTTTCTTGGAGAACTTGAGCTTCGTCTCGATGTTAAGCCATTGAAGCAAAACTAAAGAGTATCCCACGTAGAAGAAAAGCTCAAAGGAGATGGTCAAAATGATGAACGTGGGCACAAATGTCAAGTATATGATCAAAAGTCTCAATTGGTAGTCGGATGAAGATCTGAGTGTGTGGAGAAGTGGAAGAACAAACAATGACACGACAAGCACGACCCAGCCTAAGACTTGAGAATGCAATGGAAGCCCATTTCTTGCTTGCAAAGACAACACAGACACGTTGGTTGCATAACTCATGAACAAAATCATCGAGATTTGCATAACCACAAGCTTTTTGGTGTACTGGGTCACTTTGAATCTCTTGAAGACACCCTTAGCTCCAATCACTGCAACAATGAACGATGCAAAGGAACTAATATTGACTTGAGTCAAACTTTCCGTTTTGACAGCATCCAAATTGGTGAATGTACACATGCTCAAACAACTAACAAGCCACGTCAACTTAACAGCACGAGACAATTCCTTTGGCACAAACATTGGGTACAATCCAACTAAAAGAAACAAGAGCGAGAACATGTTTCTGTCGAAAAAGCCATAAACAATACTCTCATACATGCCCAAGAAGCAAAACAACGTGAATAGCTTTGTCACTGTGGAAATGCCAAAGAAGAACTGGCTCAATCCTTCAATAAAAAGACTCCACTCATTGAAAATCGTGTACCAGAAGAAAAGCGGGAATGCCAAGTACATGTAGTAGTTGAAAGGCGATTTCTGGTAGAACAACAAGTAATTGAGACCACTACCAATCACCGCAAAAACTGCCAAGAGGGGTTTGGAGTTGGCCGGTTGCTCAAATCTCACCAAGATGAACAACTTCAAGAACACTAGGAACGAGTAAGTGATCCAGCCGAAGAAACCCAACGTGACAATGGACCTCAAAAGAATCCAGTTGTAAGTTTGCAAGTACGTCAAACCGTCCAAAGCGCACTTCATTAATTCATGGATCAAAGCAATAGCCTCGGCCTCAGAGGCTTCTGATTCTGGAACGGCCTGAATCAAAGCAAGAAGCGCCTCGATTTCTTGTACATAGGTATCGACCGATTTCTGCATAAATGGGTCAAAGGGCTTGTATCGGAATTGATGATTGTACACCTCGCTTTCTTTGACGATGTACTGCTCCACCACAGCCAAGGCATTTTCATACAAGGCTTTGATTTTATTCACATTGGAACCCTCGATGTAGGCCAATGGCAATTCACCCACCGAGTTTGCGGGGTAATTTGCACCAATCAAGTAAGCCATGAGGGAAGCAATGTCAGCTTGTTTCACATCGTGACGTGACAAGTGATCGAAGCCCCAAGTGTCAAAATAATCAGCTTCGTATCCGCTAGCAACTGGATCTTGGGCGTGCAACTGTACCTCTCCAGCAAGGGTCGGTTTATTCACACCTGCACCCCAGGCAATAAGTGGAGTTCTTGTGTTATCTGGGTGGCCATCACCATGGGAGCCAAAGTCAGACATACCGTGGTCAGCAGTAAACACGAAAGCAGAATCTTCGTCTCCGAAATATTCGTGAATCCGTGGAATGAGCTGAGACAACTGCTTATCGATGTACTCAATATTGTCGTAGTACTCTGCTGAGTAAGGTCTGTAAGCATGGCCAGCAGTGTCTGGACCAAGCAAATGCAAGAAGAATACATTACCATCTTGGTGCAATTCGTCATGCAAGGTTTGGTTGGTTTTCGATTCCAACATAAGTTCATTGAAATGCTTGAAAACAAATGCATCCAATTCAATAGAGCTCTGTGTAAAGTCCTCAAACTCGTGTCCATACATGCACACATCAATACGGCCAGGAACAACATTGTCACCATAAGCAAACATAGGCAAAATATCGGGCGAGCCAAACGAGTAAGTGTGAGTGGACTGGTTAAAGAACGAGTCAAAGTCCACCGGATTCTCCTTCCAACCCTTTGTCACAGCACTCACATCCTCGTAAAAGCCAGCAATCATGGCCACGTGGCCCGGTCGAGACTCAGTGGGCATTCTCGTGTTGGAGATACCCCAAGTCGCCTCATTTTCAACAAGACTCCGAAGGTAAGGCGCCAAGTATTTCCTCTCGCCAGTAGTTGGATGGGTAAGCTTCTTGAATGTTTTATCAGCCCTGAGTCCATCGCCCACAATCAAGAAAAGACGCTTGGCCGGAGGCTCATTGGTCGACTTGTGCTGGTCCATGCCATGCACGAGCGGGGAGACGAAGTAGATATCGAAGATCAGCCATAGGTAGTAGAAGTGAAACACCACCCCAATAAAGATAAAGAGCTGACGCTGAAACGACATGGTGGGCGCTGTTTCAGTTTGGCTGGTGATATTGGAGATTTAAAGTCGCGTCATGATATTCGAGATCCATTCCGCCCGCGCGTTGCGGTCTACACACTCCCATAACCATCGTCTACCGTGTTACTACTGATTTACATATGGGGGAATTAGTGGAGCTTTAAGAGCAATAGAGTTAGAATTAAATAATGTCGTTATGCAGCCGTTTCCTTGGGTCACGGAGCAAAGTAAACCAGGTCATTCGATTCTCATGCACTGGGAAACCGCAGCCATGATATGCCTCATGCACTGAACTGGAAATTCAAGTCCCCAGAATTGACTTTAACGCAATTCGAATTGAACTCTTTAATAGTTTCCCGGAATTCATGCATAGCCCGGTTGAAGTTTTGTAGTAGCAACACATCATTGAATAGACACGATTGGTACACTCCCAAGCACGAGCTATCGGAATAGATGATGTTATGATGACGTAAATCACTCTTGAGTCTGTCAACTTGAAAGTTCAAAACAGCCTCTCTATATCCAGTAAATGCACTTTGGTATTCATTAACAAGGTTCACGTACGCGAGCCACTCCTCTTTGCTGGTGTTCTCGTTCAAGTCGATATGCGGTGGTGTGTAGTTGAAGATGAGTTTGGAGTCATCAGTCAAGGGTGTCAAGTCGGAAACCGAGATGGTGTTGTGAATTTTCTTAGCATAGCTTGAGTTCACAGGAGTAAACAAGGTCAGGGCTTTGGTAGTGCCATTCGTGAACTCTGACACCTTTGCCTTCTTGTTTGGTCTTTCCGAAACATTAACACTTGATGGCTGTCGACGAGGAGAACGACTTCCCGACTTTGGGAGCGTTTCTCGAATATCGGAGAAATCCACATCATCAATATCCGTACCTAGTGATGCTTTCATCGCCTCGAAATTGGAGAATTTTCCTTTTTTGGCACTATTATGGCTGCTTGGAACGGCCTGGAAATCATTATGATCTTTATCAGCGCGGCTCATGCGTTCGTTAATGGACTTTGAAACCTGTGCTTTGATGTGCGGGGCTGCTTCTCGAGCCATTCTCCGAGGAGAAGCAGGAGGGCTTCGAAGAGGGCTATTCAAAGGATCAGAGAAGAAACTTTGGTTGGCTCCACCTTCCTCGGAAACTTCCACTACTTCAGGCAGGCGCTTTGCTTCTGAATTGATCGGAAACTCACTTGACGCGAACGACGTTTCTCCGTTATCGTCGTCAAGCGGTGGCTCTGTTTGTTTATCTCCAAATGCATCAGTACTATGGAACTCTTCTAAGCTATCGTCGCTAGCCTCTGGATTTTCAGTGGGTGGATCTGCATGATCTTCACTTTCTTGTTCGTACTCTTCATCTTCGTCCTCCTCGTCGTCCTCCTCGTCGTCCTCCTCGTCTTCGTCTACCTCATCCCGTTCTTCTTCGTCCTCAACAACAATTGGCTCTTCTGGATCGCCTGCATGCATGCCATGAGTCGTATCATTTTCAGCCCATGCTCTGTGATGGGCCCGAAATTTGGCCCTTTCGTACTGGTCAGAAGCCCCACCTGAAGCCCATGTAGAAGCATACGCAGCGGCTGAGGAGGCTCGAGAGCCATACATTCGAGAGCTGTGCATTTCCCGGCGTAGGCGCTCTTCCTCGGCTCGTTTCTGCCTCTGTGCCTGTTCAACAAACTCTTGTCTGCGGCGCTCCATGGCCTCCTTCATTTTTCTTTGGGCTAGCTTGGCTGCCAAAAGGGAATCATCCTCGGCAGGCTTAGCAAATGAAGTGTTGTGGCGAGCACCACGATCACTTGACTCTGGAGTTCCACGGTGAGTCTGGCGAAAGAAATCAAAATAGGAGGGGCGGTACCCATTCCGAAAGGTATCGGTGGCGGTCCCCCTGTAGTAGCTGAAAGGGTTTGTGTAGTCATCTGTTTGATACCGAAACGTAGTTGATGATGAAGCATTACTACTCTGAGTAGGTCTAGCGTAGCGGGGACCCTGCAGGAACCCTGCCTTGGCATCGTAAGCCAGTCGGAGCTTGGAATCAATCAATGTTGTGTATGCTTCACTGATGCGAAGGAATAACTCATGGTGTGCCTTGTCCTCAGTTTTGTCGGGGTGGTACTTTATAGCGAGTTTTTTGTAGCATTTCTTTATTTCGTCCGAGGTGGCATTGGGAGAAATGCCTAGGAGCTCGTAATGGGAGGTGGACATGATTTTTTGTAGCTGGCGACGGAGTAGCGTTTCATGTTTAGCCTGCGCCTGCATGGGTGGTACATGGTCACATGACGGATCAAATCAAGAACGCGGTATCCCATCCAGGCGAGACACGTGAGACTGGGGGAGGTTACATTCTACAAAAAGTTTAAATATCACTGTTCTCTTTGGGCCTAAGAATTTCTCACTATTACATATTACTAGGTCGTCTTTTTTCTGTAGGGATCAGTCGGTAGTTTTGGTGGGCTCATTGTTGGTGGGCTCAGAACGAGTGGCACTTTGGGAAAAGTTGAACTTGTCTAAGATCTCTCTGCCGTACAGAGGAATCTTGATGTCTTCGTCCTTCAAGGCCAGAGAGTACAAGTCGGGAACTTTTTCATTCTCAACTCCGCCATTGTACTCCTTAGGCAAGTTATCCTTACCCAATGGATCTTGGAGCTCACCATGGTTCATCATCTCAAACTTCTTGGTGGTGGCTGCACTCATCAATCCCGTAGCCTTGAAGAAAGTGAACATCCAGCCCATGATCAAAGACACATTGACAAAATATTTTTTCAGGAGCAACTCGGGGTAGTTGTCGCTGAACACCGAGATGATCTCCTTGGTGGCTGCCTTCATACCAGGATCCATACGGAACATCGACACATTGTTGTAGTCGTGCACCTGGGCCATTTTGTTGTTGTCTGGATCACAGAAATCCAATCTAGACAAGGCACGCTCCATCAAGCCAATTCTCCACCGCAAGAACATGGTACCTGGGAGTTCGGAGGTTTTGGAGTCGGTGGCTACAGTTTCTGTTTCTGTTTCTGTCTCAGCTTCTGTCTCACCTTCACCTTCACCTTCTTCTGCAGTCTCCTTCGACACACCAACACCAAACTTGGCAAACAACTTCTTGGGGTTCTTCAAGTTGGCATACACGTTCCAAGTGACCACGCGGAAGTTGTCCTTGTTCTCTGGGTACTCAGTAATGACACCCAACTTCTCGAGATCGGCATCGTGTTTCTCCGAATAACCTGCACTCAAGACTTGGAATTGTCTTCTCCAATTCAACGTAGCCACGAGCTTTTCCTTGGCCTGCTCCACATCATACTCACAAGCAGCCAAAAATTTGTGGAGGATCTCATTGCGGACCTCGGTCTCCACCTGCGTGTCCTCAGAGGGCCCGATCTTGTAACCGTATATTTCGTCGTACTCGGGGTTTTCTGTTTTTTTCAAGATCTCAGGAATGGCATCAATTACCGCTTGGAGCTTAGACTCTTGGTCCAGCGTCAATTCTTTGGATTTGATCAAAGACATGGTTGAGGTAGTAGAAGTTAGAGATGGAAAAGATTCTAGCTACGTCTAAATTTACGCTGCGACTCTGCAGGTCCGTCCTGCGGGTACTGGCGTGCATGGTCGTCTCGGGTTCCGTCTCGGGTGGTCCCACATCAGTGCATCTCCCATATTCCATGCCCATAAAATCGCATTATACACTAATCATGAAAAATACTGTATATTGCTGAAAACGAAGACCTTCTAATTCTGTTTTTGACATGGCAAAACATCTGATCACCGCTGCTTGCTTTGTTGTACCTTGGATGAGCTGAAGCTATTGTATTGTTGTTTTTATTCATCTAAAACCTATTGTAAGGCTATTTTTACTCATCCATAACCTTATTGTATAACTATTCATATTGCCCTGAAGCCCATTTTGTGGTTATTTTTAGCTGCTCCAAAGCTTTTATTTGTTATGTTATGGATTGCTGAAGCTATTGTAATGTTCTTTTAAGCCTGCATTCTTCTTTTTATTCCGCTATTATCTACATTTATGGAACTTCTAAACTGAAAACTAATGGCCTCCCGGAACCAACCTGAAAGCTAAAATGTCATTCTTTCCAACGTCCACAGTGTCCTCCTCGCCGACTCTCTGGCCGCCTGCACCCTCTATAGCTGCGATGGTCACGTCTCCCATAATACGACGGGCCACTGTAATGACAGGTGTACCTCTCTTGACCAAAACACAGTCACGGAACACATGCTGCCCCGAACTGCCCCCAAATGTTGTGATATTACGCACAGGATATACAGGCACAAGATCCAACAATTGCTGCGCGGCCTGTAGTAGTTGCACGACACCGGTGGAGCCAAACCGATAGAGCACCAAGTCACGAATATTTTCAACACGTGCCAAAAGCTTTTCATCAAGCGGCAAGAGATCGCTATCGGGTAAATCCTCTGCAGTGTCCACGAATTCGGAGCCGGGCTCATACTTGATGAAATTTTGAGCAGCCAACTTCCGGAGAAACACCTCAGTGAGGGACGACGTCAATACACATTTCAGGTCGGGGTGCTTGAGCATAATCTTCAGCACGTTCTTGTCGGAGTCTGAATGGTCCATCTTGTTGAGAGCCAAAACCGTAGGGAACTTCACGGCCATAAAAGCACGCACCACACGTTCCAACATCTCGGAATCCCAATCTTGTAATGGTGGTAATTCGGGTATGAGATCCAAGGCCTTTCCAATCAATTGCTTGTTGGCATAGTAACCACCCAATTGAGCACGAAGCGTTTCAAGTGTCAGTGATTTAGTGGACGTGTGACGACGCACCACCGAGCCCCAACGTTCGGTCAAGTTGCCCAAAATCCACCTGAAGATCTCATCCTGTAACCATTCAATGTCCTGCAATGGATCATAACCGCGGGTCTCTTTGCCCTCCGCGTCTGTTGTTCCACTGACATCCACAATGTGGATAAGGCAATCTGCTTCAGTAAGGTCACTTAAAAACTTATTTCCAAGACCCCGGCCAAGATGTGCATTGGGAACCAACCCAGCCACATCCAAGAGCATCACAGGAACACCTCTGGTACCGTTTTTGCAGTACCCATAGTTTGGTTTGCATAGGTCTTGTTTGCCGTACCGTTGGCACGCACACGGCACCTCCATGTAGCCTGTGGCCTTATTAGGGTCGATGGTTGTGAAGGGGAAGGCCCCGACCTTTGCATTAGCGTCTGTGAGAGCATTTAGCGTGGTAGATTTACCACTGGACGGTTTTCCGACAAGGCCAATGACTGTTTCTTTTCCCATGTGAGTTTCTAGCGGTAGAGTATAGTTCTGGCGGCGTTTTAAACAGTGGTAAGAACAGGTGTCGAATTCTTAGTACCCTCTATTGTATGTCCTTGTACGTTATTGTACGTTGACGTGGATTTTTGTACGGTATTACTTTATTGTAGCGAAGGACTCTTGTAAGAAGCTAAGAGAGATGGGCTTTCGGTGCGTGAGAAATTGCACGCTCTTAAGACGTAATATGGAGGAAATATGGAGTCAGGTGCGACTGCAAATGGCCTGTCTTAGACTCCTACACTACATCCACCTATATCCCTCTTAACAATAAATAAATTTGATAATTTAAGGAAGTCATTGATAACCATGGAAAATTACATGTAGGAACGTCTGACTCAAGACGACTGAGATTTAAGCTTTAGGTTTGAGAGTCTTACACTTTATATATGAGTTTATTATGCCTGAAGATATAGTTCGCAAAGAAAAGCAGATCTCACCACGTATTAGAAGAACTAGAAATGTTGTTGATTAAAAAGCGAGGTGCGAATAATGTTTGCTTATATAATGGGGCCAATAAAACGTGGCCAAAACACAACACTTCGAGGATTTTAACACTCTGTGTAATAAACCACGGCTTAAAATTAAACTCCATAGATGTTCTACTAATCATCAATCGAACCCTTCTTCTACTCAGATCTCGGTATGTGTACAGGATCGGTGGAGTTGGAGGGGCTGCGGCCAGCCCTTTCCTGCACTTCGCATAACAATGCAGCCCACATGACCTCCTCACTATCCTCCAACTATACTCTTTCCTACCCCATCTGTCACCAGCTTGAAACACGCGCAAAATGGCATTGAGCTTTCTGACCGTGATGTCCAATGTGTTTGGGGGCTTCTCCAAAGATTTCCAGAAAAAGAACTTCTCGCTTTATGGCCAGTGGATCTCTCTCTTGACCATTATCTTATGCCTTGCGCTAGGTGTGGCCAACATCTTCCATGCTAATCTTGTGATTATATTCTCCATCATTGCCATAGTGCAAGGATTGCTTGTGTTGTTCGTTGAGGTGCCATTTTTGTTGAAAATATGCCCATTGACCGATACCTTCACCAACTTCGTGCGTAACTTCGACGAGAATTGGCCCCGTTGTGGTTTCTACCTCTTGATGAGTGTTATACAATGGTTGAGTTTGCTCTTGATGGCTACCAGCTTGCTTGTCATTGCCATTTTGTTCTTAATGTCCAGTATGTGCTATATGCTTGCTGCAATCAAGCACCAGGAGTACTTAAAGACTTCGTTTAATGTGGCTGGCGAGAATAACGATTTGGAGTCGCAAGCTGCTGCTCATGTCGTCAGGAACGTGTTGTAAGTAGATGTGAAATGTACTATGTAAGAAATGAATGTTGTTTACTATGCATAGCTCTGTCAGGAAGGGAATCGATGAAGTCAGGGTTTTTGCGAACCGATTTTTGGAGAATGGGTTTTGAGGGAATGAAACATTTTGGAATAAATGGTTTTCTGAAAAGACCTGGTACTCATAAAATACGTGGTTCTTATTCCTATATGGTTCGCGGTCAACTATTGCAAGCTTTTATGGGCCTGCGTTAGTCAGACTCGGTCCAGATGGTCACTAAGATAATTGGTTTTAAATTACGAAATGATCCCAAAACATGGTTCATTCAAATACAAAGTAAAGAGTAGTAGTCATTTATATCACCAAAAGGGTGGTTTTAGTGGATGCCTCATCTAGACTGCATGGTGGCTCTCAAAATTGCACCGCGCGCGAGTGTAAACTTCCATCACGTTCGTAAGTTCACCAAGCCATCAGGAACTTGTACATTACCAACTGACGCGACGTCTTTTAGGAACATTCGAAAACAAATCTGGGATCAAACCAACATAAGCCCTCAAATCCCCAAATACATCACATTATAGATCAAGAAAAATGGCAGGCCTACTAAGTTATGTCGAAGATACTGAGCCTGCTCAGCTTGAAGACAGCTTACGGTGGAAAGAGCAAACGCCCACAGTGAGCCAAAATACCAAAAACAACGCAACGCCATCCGCGAATAAACTGCTGTATTCTGGGCCAGAAAAAGATGGGAAGGAAATCGTCTCCTTGGCATTTGACCAGGTCAACGACAATGCTGACGAACTTGTGGAGTTGAGAGGAGAAGGCAGATACTTTGGTGTCACTGATCCTGAAACAGGAGACCTGATAAATGCCCAGCAAAGTCTTGGGCGAATATGCGATAATTGCCACAAGCACGGCCACGTGCGGTCAAAGTGTAAGGCTGTGATCTGCCACAAGTGTGGTGTCGAAGGAGACCATTATGAAACTCAATGCCCTACTACCATTGTGTGCGCACGGTGTGGAGAGCGGGGCCATATTGCGGGTACGTGTAAGAGCAAACACCGCAAGAGACAGCATTGTAACACCTGTGATTCATACTCTCATAGCGACGACATGTGTCCCAGCATCTGGCGGTCTTACCTCACGTTAACTCTCAAACGTGGCCATCTTCCTACTTCGTACTGCTACAATTGTGGTGAAAAAGACCACTATGGAGACGAGTGTGCTGCTCCACGAACTTCGCGTATACCCAATAGCAGTGGCAGTGCATTCAGTGGCTCAAATCTCCCGCGTGAGCTTCGTAACCAATACTTTGAGCAGACTTTCGGAGGTTCTTCGAAGAACTACTCGTCGAAAAACGATTGGTCTGCCTCGAACTCCTATTCCAACAAGAGCTTTAAAGATAAACAAAAGTTCAAGGACTCAGCCAAGATTCCTTCGAAACCCGGCAATCATTTACAGGCTTCAAGATCGGGGTACTTGCCCAAGTCACGTAATGTGCCCATGAAACCTAGTCGCAGCGGAGTGATCCAATCCCGGAAAAAGGGTGTGAATTTCAATAAATACTATTGATTCCGCAGGTGTTGATGCAGCAGGCTACTTGAATCACTCGTCTTGGAAGATCAGCTGCCATCGACTTTGTATGAGTTGGGGTCATGTACCACTCATTTGTCGCACCACACTCATTTGCTCAGATCATAGGACTAGTCAAAGACTAGCACTCGAGTGAAAATTTGTAATATATTACGGCTAAATAGTACACGAAATGGATTAAGCTTTTACTTGGCAATAGTCGATTTTAAGCAGCTATAACTCCGGCTCACATTATTAAAGCCACAGGAACAGCAGGCCACGTGACCAGCTCACGCACCTCACTTAGGCACGGATGGTACACTACACCCAAGGTGCCCACATCCCTCACTCCATCCAGACTAGACAAATCAAGTCTTCGGCCTAGCAGGCCCTACCTTATTTATAATTATATCTATACATACACTTTTCAAGCCGCTATACTAGCATCGCTATCATCTATCATCTTTTAATCTAGCACAAACTATATATAATTTAGATCTTCGTGGATACTTTCCAACCATATCAGCATGTCGTTTTACTATCCTGACCCAAATTCCAAGACGAAAGAGTACACCCGCCACCGTCAAGAGGCCACGCTCAAGTACGGCGACTATCTAGCCTGCTTGTTGCTCATTATAGTGCTCTCAATTCCTCTTTTGAACATGCTTTTAGCAAAAGGATACTGGTTCCTTAACAAATTCCATATTCTTCGAGCAATCAATCAATTTTCCGATAAATATCTTTTCGGACGTGGTCGCCTTGTCAAGCGAGCGGTTTATGGTGTATACCTTAACTTCAGTACTCTCCTCCAGATTGTGCTCTGGACAAGCGTTTTCATGATCTTGGGTCTTCAGGATATCAACCACGGCGACTTGATTTTCGTGGGCAAGCGTCTTGGGAGATTTTGTGCTGTGTCACTCCCGACAGTATTCTTCCTCACGTTGCGCCCATCGCCTCTTCCTCATACACTTTATTTGGCTCTTTTACCCATCCACAAATGGCTTTCCCGAATTGTCGTGTTGATGGGCGTGCTCCACACGATTGTCTATTTGGGCTACTTTCATGTAAACCATAACTGGAAAAAAGCATGGAAGGTGGCCAATTTGTATGGCTGGGCTGCGGTATGCGGATTCGTAATGATTGCTATTACTTCCATACTGCGGGTCCGGGATCGCTCCTACAAGACATTTTTCTTGAACCACTACTTCTGGAGCTGGTGCATTGTGTTATGTCTTCCATTTCACATCCGTCCAATCAATACAAATGTGGCCAATGCTTTGAACATCGGCCTCTTGTTGTACCAAGGTTTTACACGGCTCTATATGACTAGGGTCCTGAGCAGCGATGAATTCAAGATCACTGATGTTTCTCCCAATTTGGCTGTTGTGGAATTCCCCAATTCACTCATAGGGAACCGAGCTGTGAATCCTGGAGCTCATGTGCGCATCACCAACTACCACCCCAATCTCTTAGTCCGTTTCTACAAACAATTGATCCCCAACTTCCACCCCTACACTTTAGCTTCTTTGCCTCTGGACCGTCAGCAGCGGTTAATTGTGCGCAAGAGTTCATTTGAGTGGCAAAACGGTCGTAGGTACATGATTTATGGCACGTTTGATCCTAAGTTGCTTCTCATCAAGTCGAACAACACGCCAAGCAAGAACTTTCTGATATCCAAGTTGAGTGTCAATGCACGCAAGATTCTTATTGTGATTGGTGGCTCAGCTGTATCATTTGCAATTCCCATTGTGCGTGTGGCCAACTACCATGGAATTCCTATTAAAGTCATTTGGGTGATCCGAGACTTTCGTGACATATCAATTCTCCGGCATTTTGAGGGGATGATACATGGTGACGACTTTGAAATCTTTGTGACTGGTAGCTCTACTATTTCCGAACCCTTTGATGCCCAGCTATTGCGGAACTCAACGAGTTATGGCACGTTCATCAAGTATCATCGCATTAGCACATCAGATCTCGAGGCAGGCGATCACACAAAGTTACTTCCCAAGGAAGAGTATAACTTCGCCAATCAAGAGGTTGAGAATGTTGATGTTGATTTCAGTGACAACGAAAGCAATTCATTTCAAGAGGAGTGCACGCAAGATCTACATGAAGAATGGGTTCAGTCTCCGCAAAGTGACCTGGAGGCATTAAGGCCCTTGGATCCTCTCACTCCAGCAAAACACGATGTCCATACCGGAGAATCATCAGCTCTTGAATCACCAGCTAAGGGAGTCCACTTGCCTGCGGATGAGGTCCAAATCGACGGAGAGTACGATTTTACGTCGGTTAAAACTCCCACATCAAGAAGAACTAGCCGTTCACAAACCAATAATGAGCCATTTGTGCCTCTTTTGGAAGAGGGCGACCAATGCCATCAATTTTACTCGGAAACTGTTTCGAGATTGCATTTAACCAACCACATTTACAAAGGTAGGCCAATTTTAAATTACCGTTACTATAATTGGTGTGTGAATGAAAGTGATATATTCACCCAGTGTTCTGGGCCTGTGCTTGACGCCTCAGACAACCTTGTTTGCTGCAAAGATCTCCCTGGAAGACAACACGTGATCGCCGCCAATAAGAAGCTCCCTGATTTGCGGAGGGTCTGGGTGATTTCTGCTGGTCCGAAATCATTGGTCAAAAACACCAATCTCTGGGCAAACGAGAACGGTCTCAAGTACCACGAGGAAGCTTTTTATGTATAAATTCACTCGTCAAAGACGACGAACGACTTTGGCATTGTATTGTCAAATGACAGATTAGAAATAGCAAGTCATTTCTTAAAATATCTCTTGAAAGTATCAGAGTATTCCCAAAAGCTCAAGAGTATCTCTCAGATGCATCATGTATAAGGCGCATTGCAGCACTATATTGTTTATTTTTGAAACAGACCCAATAATGCAACTGTTTGTTAGTGTTTTATCAAGACATTCTAGTCGATTGTTTCCGTTAAGTGATCCAGGAATCAAGGACCTCTCCCCCCTAGTTCCAGGTTGAAGTACTCAATTCGTCTAATATTCTCCTCTTCGGCCAAATCCTTGGCGATGCTGATTTTAGCATTCTCCACAGCAAATGAAATTCCAACAATTCCCCAAACTATCATGTACCAGGCTTTGTATGGGGTCAGGAAGAACTTTTTGTTGACTCCGTGGTTGTATCGATAACTGAAAAATGCACCGGACCCAAGAGCTACCAATGTGCCCTTAAGGAAGCCTATGGCTCCTGCCTTCATCATCTGACCTTCAATCTCATCGATCCGTTCTTTAGAGACACTAGCAATGGGCATGTTCAAGTTCGGGAAGACAGGCGGATGGTGCTGAGTAGAAGGAGGATTTGATCAAACGCAGATCTTTGACCCAAAGATTTGAGCAACTTTCAGAATTTTTGTGAAATCTTTTAAATGGTGTATTGAAGTTTCAGACTAGTCACCGTGACGCTTTATATCTTGAAGACTTGTAGGTGTGGATTTATACCCCAGATCGAGCCGATAGACCTCAGTGTTGAGAGTTGTAATATACACTCCCGTAGTCTGGAACAGTTATCACGTTACTTTTAATAAGTCACGTAAGTGTGGGACTCCAGTGATCATCCTAAACAACTTATACTCTTATTTGTATCTAATATTATACTAAAACATCCTTGTATCTTAACACCGTTGTTTCGATGATCTCTTATAAGGATATTCTCGTCCATTCTTATACGGTCCAGCTTTTCTCCCTCTTCAGTCTCTTACCAACATAGTCTTCTCCAAGACATGCCCTAAGATTAGACGAGAGCTAGCCGAGAGCTTAGACGAGCACTCAGAGAGGTTTTGCCTCCCTTTAACAATACTCTTCATTGTTTCATCTGTATGCAGTCACATGAACATGCAGTACACCTGCGTGTACTGATTCCTCAATTTCTGTTGAGCGTTCGCGCACACCCTTGCATAGTTTGGAATTGTTATGACGTTGGCTTTCACTAACTCTCTCAAGTATGGTGCATCAGGATTCATCTTAGTCACTTAAATTCTACTCTAAACTAGATATTAGTGATCTTCTTCTCACAATTGATACCGCTCAACCTCGAGCGGGATCCTCTCTATATATAGTCAAACGTCGGGACTTACACACTCGAAACCCGGTGTTTCGTCACTGACTGTGCATGAGGAATATGCGTCTTCCTCATGCACATATCCCAGTTTCATCTGCATCCTGCCTTATTGGGACTTGTGGAACGTCTCCATTTCATCTCGTACCTGTGTGTTGTCGTTGACCTGCAGACAACAAATTTCACCGATATTCGCATTCACAGGTTTACCCACGACGCAGGTCCCACAAGTTCAACAATTTCAACACTCAGTACACCATATTCCGCCGCACCGCGGCAAAATTATTTAGTTAACCACTGCCCAACTAGTGCCTTAATTCCACAGGATATGAGGCACATCAAACAAAAGAGTTTCGATTTCTTACTCGATATATATCAAGTACTTCGGTTTGCTCTAGAATATTTTCCTATTTCACAGAAGTAGCAATGGGCCGCAACATCGGAGCAATTCTCGTAGGGAGAATTTTGCAACCTATTCAAATGATGTGGACACTATAATAATACTGCAACGGTTGTCTTGAATCTGTTTGAACATCTACTACTTTGCTTTGCAGCTACAATCTGTTAAAAAAAGTAGAAACAAGGATTAATGAAACTGAGTGTGGATTCACAAGAAAATTAATCCACCGAAAAACTAAGGTCCAATTATCTAAGAAAACAACTACCTCAGATAAAGCTTATCCAAGATTACAACTACCTTAGATAAAGCTTATCCAAGATAACAATTACCTTAGATGAATGGGTACGAAAGGATGATGACTGCGAACAAACAAGTCAAACTGTAACCAAGCTTACTGGACTCTCCAGTATATTCCACCGATGGAGCAGCACTTGGCGCGGCAGACTTCGGAGTAGTTCTACCCGGAGTAAAGGCAGGAGATCCAGGGTTAGTTGGCTTGACAATAGGTTGAGTGGCTTCTGGAACATTCTTGGCGGTCTCTAAAGCTGGTCTAGGAATTTGGCCTGGAAGGTCATGCTCTGGAGCATCTGGTTGGTGAGGTCCTTCACCAGGGTGTCCTCCCTCATGTGCGGTAGAGGGCTCACCAGTTGGCAAACCGTGTGGAATAACGTGAGTGGTGTAAGAGGTCTGAGTCACAGTGGTCACACAATCAGTGCAGTTGAAGGTGATTCCACATTCTGGGCAAGGAAGCGTGACGGTGTATTTGTGAGTCTCAATCACGGTCTTATCCTCACATTCATCACAAGGGATGGTAGTTGTCTCGTTAACATAAGAGGTGGTGGTGTTGGGGTCACAAGAAGAAGTTGGTAATGGCTCGGAACTAATCAAAAAGCTAGAACTCGTGTCAGAACTAGAGCTTGAGGTCCCAATGGAGTTGGAAGTTTCAATAGAGCTGGAAGTCTTAATGGAGCTCGAGGATTGTACCAGGCTTGATGGGATGATTGGAAGTATTGAGGACGAGGTGATTGGCAAAGATGACGAAGTCTTCGAGGAAGAAGAAGAAGACGACGAGGAAGAAGACGACGAAAATGAGGAAAAAGAAGAAGACGAAGAAATTGACTTCTTGTTGTCTCTGCACGCTTGATTGAAGTCCAACTGATACAAATTGACAGCAATGTCAGGCACGAAGATCCTCAGAGGGCTATAGTAAGAAATTGCCAACTTCATCTGACAACAGTTGTTGAAGTAGATGATCTTGGTGGAGTAAAACTTTCCGGCCTCAAGGAAAAAGGTACCAGACTTTTGAGCCACACCCTGCGTTTTTGGAGATTCAAGTAGGACTTCCAATCCTTGTGCACCATCTCTATACTCGGTAGAAGGTTTGCAACAAGTCTGAGGCGGTCCAAGCTTGAGAGTTGCACCAGCCGAAACATCAATATTAAATTCGTAAGGACCTGTTTCTGCAGCATAGAAGTAACCATCGTACTCAATGGTTATGTTACCTGAACTGATGGCCATTCCATAAAGGCTTGTAAAATGCCTGTTTGCGATTTCAAAGTTCATGGAATTGGATAACCAGGTACTCATGAGTTTCTTGGTCTTGTATCCACCCGAGAAGAAGTCTTTTTTCCAACCATACCCATATCCTTCTGGATATGAAAATGTGTTCACATTCACGGCCTTGGCAGCAATAAAGTTTCTGTCACACTCGTTCATGACAGAGGGGGCGAATTCTCCCAAATTAGCCAAGGCTGGGGCTTGAGCGAGGGTCGAACCGAGAAGATAAATGAATGAGAAAGCAAAAGGAATCATTATTAAAGATGAGCTGATGAGGAACTAGAGATTGGACCGGAAATGGTTTCTTTATATACCCCAAATCAATTAGGTTCTAGCCCCTATTATTGAAATGGGCTGAGATGACGATTTCGGCCTTGTAAGTTTTAGCTTTTACGGAACAATGTACTTCTGTTGGTTCGTTAATTTTGGTAAATAAGACAATTGTCAATGTGTCGAACTACTGTAATAATTGTCTGCGCCTAAAGTCCGGGACAATCCAAATCGTGAATCTGGCGACCATTTGAAATTGCTTTTTTATCTGCCCAACGTCGAAGTAGTGACACTTCCGAAAACATGAATTGTCTACATAGCTTTCGAAGCAGAAGGCTTCGCCAACCGTGGGCTTCCAAATGTGTGCATTATATTTAAGTTTATTCACATTGAAGTATGAAACAATATGTTGAACAAGCTGGACTTCTTTGAGTCATTCGGCAAGGTGGAGAACATGTTTGAGGGGAGAAAGTTAGACGAGAAATTAACATTTACTTTTCCCATCATTTGGTACAATGGAAGTAAATAAACTCCAACATTAAGCTTACAGAGGGTTCAAGTGCCCGAATTGAGTATTAAACTTTGCCTGCACCTTGTACTTGCATGGACCCACTTTTTTACCATCCACACTGAGTTTGGCGTTTCGCAAAGAAGTCAATCAAAAGTATCTTGATAAGTAATATATCTGACTAAGATCATGACTAATCCAAATATTATATCATTCAGGGATCCGAAAAGAGCCCTTCCCGTCTGTAAGGTGTGGAGGATCTTTTTTGTTTTGTTGGAATCAAGGGGAGTTCGCTTTATTACATAAAAAATTGGTTAACACACCACAAAATTCTCAGGGGTCATGTTAATTGCTTGCACATAAAAAATTTCTAGCCGAGAACGCCTTAGGGTATATATTAATCGGGCAAAAAAAAGAAACACAACTACCGGCTAAGAGGTCATTTGCATATAAGACTGGATTACCTGAGTAGAAGCTTTAAATAAGGCAGCAGACTTGTCCCTTTAGGTAACTGGCGGTCTACAAGCGTCAATGCGTTGTTTGAACCCGTGTACGTCAGGCATTGCATCATTCTATACCCGTGCCTATTTTTAGACTCTCAATTCAGACCCTATGCCACCAAAGTCAACACACCTGAGGCTATTACAATGTTGCTTGAGTGCAAGGCACAAATCTCCAACACATGAGTGAAAAAGCAATTTTCGAAATGGCTCAGCATCGCTTTTCATGTTGATCATGTTAGCCATGTCTAGCATGGTACCCGATCTGGTAATGTTTCTCTCCATCACCATCTCGTGTCTCTTCAAAGCCCCACTCACAAATTGCAAAAACTTGACGTTTTCGATCTTGGAAAAATCAACGCAAGATTCCACCAGGTAAGGATTGACGTCGCTGAACTTGACCTTATGACTGTAGTTGTTTGTTTTATCCAACTTGGCGAGTTCGACAAAAGTCGATCTCGTCTGATTGCACTCTTCACAACTGCATCTATTAATTAACATGTCATGGTGGTTACCACCGCTCACCTGATCTGGCACAATTTCTGCAAACACTTTAGGAAGCCCACTTACCCACTCGCTCATAAAACTGGAGATATGTAATTTCTCAAGGTTGCACATGTGCGATATATTTTTCATCACCTTCAAAGTGTCGATGTTATGCGACGGAGTTCTGACTGAATCTGAAAGATTGAGATAAAGCTCACGGAGGCTGCTGAACTGAGGGCTAATGACATAGTCTTCAACAATGTGTTTGAATTGTGGAGTTTCAGCGAGTGATTTGTAGTGAACAATGGAGAGCTTGCGGATATTGACCTGCATTCCGCGTTGGGCGTTATAAACCCGCCAGTCTTCAAAAAACTTCACCATACACGAATCTTGACACTCGTGGGCACGGCCACAGCTGATTTTGAGTTCGAGCTCCTCCAAGTTATTAAGATCAAATTGGCTGATTACTTTTGCAAAGTTCAAGGAGGCGTCGTTGCGCATTCTATGCGTGCTTGCAATTGATAACCTGCGAAGATTCATGCGAGGGATTCCTAAATCTGAAATCATCTCTGAGAACTTCAAGAAGGCTAAAGGCGAATGAAGGAAGAGTTCAGAAACTCGCAGCAAATTCTGGACTGGAGCGTTTTCTCCGATCATTAAGCTGCTTTCTTGGTAGGAATTGGATTCAACATAGAAGCTCAACCGCCTGAGGTTTTCATTGGCTGGAGCAGCGAGGAACTCATCGGTTCCAAACACAAACCACGTGCACAAGTTCGTTATTTTGCGGCCCCGCCGGCTCACAATACAGTCTTCGTCATCATAATCAGCTAAAGAAATGGAATTGAGTTCGAGATAGTTGTTTAAAGAATTAGAGGCACGGAGACTAAGAATGTCGTAGTGGAGAAAGTCGATCACGTGATCACACTTCTCCCAGAGGGATGACATCTTTTCAAACGTTGCAAGAACGCTGGCGCCCACTTCAATGTTGTGTGTGTTGATGATGATCCTTTCAATGTATTGGAAGTTCGAAAGAGTCAAGCAGTCGGCGAAAGTGAAGAGGTTTGCTGAGGAAACGAGAGTGTGGGGCAGGCTTTCGTAAGCACCTTCGTCAAGCACCATGACGCTTTTGTACAACGAGGAGTACACTGCATGTTTGAAAAAGGGACTGACCTGGGCTAATTTGACCTTGTTTTCAAGGCTCGAGAACTCGACGATGGTGTCGATCACATTTAAAGGAAACATAATCTGGCAGTTTTTCTCGTAGTCTGTTTATGATTAAGGAGGTATTGAGTTGGATGCTACAGGAAGAAAAGCGTAGCTGCTTAGTACGGGTTGGGTGGATAAGTAGCGAAGGGTTGATTTTTGATCCACGGAAACTTCGGGGCGTGTGCTTCTTTACAAAGTACTGGTTAGTCATTTGCAGCAGGTAAGGAAGCTGTGACCGTGTGCCTGCAGGAGCGAGCGCAAAGCCATGTATCCCCACAGTCCACAGTGCGGCGCGAATAGAATTGCACCCACAGAATCAACAGGCCAGAGCAAAGTATTCCCATTTAGCATGAAAGAGAAAAAAAAGAAAAAAGAACATATCCATTTGGAAGTGAGCTAACGAAAATGTAAAGTTTTTCGAGGTTTTTATTGCAAAACCCAACATAGTAGCCCACAACGGTGTTTCGGGTTTACATTGCCGTCCCCGATTTTCTTGATTGCGCGGAGCAGCGGGATGCAAATGCCACTCAAGGTTGTTTCTTTTTCGCACCAAATATAGCGCCAAGGGGAGCTGAGGCTGCCCGCGCATTAGGCTCGGTGTCTAGACGTTGTGGAGCAACGGACGCGCACATTTGCCGAGAACCAAATGCCTTTCGTGCGGCGGTTTGTTGTGCGCACGTGACCCCGCCCATACCAGTATGGCGTCTGACATTCCTCATGCTTTTCATCTCATTTAGCAATATTTACTTCTGTCCAATCCACTTGTCCGCAGCATTAAGGGCACCCTTCACCCCATTACCAAACTTGAGGAAGTTGATGGGTGCAACGGGTGGAAACACATCACTCTTGGCCAAGGACACAACGCGCAATCTGGGGAACACCTTTCCTCGTATGAGATTCTGATCGATCATAGAGACAAAGCAATTTTCAATGGTCAAATCGTCTATTTTTTGCGAGCTTGTGAAACCGATGCTGGAATGCATATCGGGAACATCACTGCCGATTTGTGCAAATGTAGAAAACGTGAGTCCGTTTAATGACAAGGCCATGGCAGTCTTTACCAAGTCATACTCTAGACGAGTACTCTTTCCTTGAAGAGTCCAAACTCTTTTGAGAAGATTTCTTAAGGTCACAATGAGCCCTTTGGAACTGAGGAAAAGTGCTGTCTTTGTGTATTTCAAAAAATCAATGTTCTTTTTGATTGCCTGGTGAAGCCCGTAGAAATTCCCGCATACCATAGCATTCAAGATCTCCGCGTATATGCCAAAGAAGTGGGGCGCATTATTAGGTAAGTAGAGCGTAGATGCAATACCAGTAAAGTTGGGTCGTTTACCCAAGATCATAGATACGGGCAAGAATTCCTTGAGAATTTTGGTCACATTCGGGTGATCACGGGCATACACTGCCGGTATGTTCTCCAAGCACCACATGAAATGCGTGTACGCATCCACGAATTGGTACTTGACCATGTAGAACTTTGCCAAGTAGAACCGGTACTGCAACTGTTGGTTAACAGGGTAAGTAGCGAATCGGAGGTGGGCGTTGTTCATGTTCGAAAACACGTTCCGGCATAAAAGTGGGTTTCCCATGTGGAAATACGCCTGACACAACTTCGTGCCGGTGAAGAGCATGATACTCTTCTTTGCTGCTTCTGTATGGTCGTCTGAACCAAGCTGAGACCGAATATTGTTAAATATCTTCAAAAGAATCGACGCAATATACGCTAGTCGTGGTTTGCGGTGGAGTTCTTTGATCAACATCTGGAAGTCTAGCTGTTTCGCCAAGGGCAATACAAATTCAATTGTGTCCTGGAGAAGTGGAGTTAGCAAATGGCCACGTGCCTTGTTAGTGAAGGCAATTGAAAGGCTGTTGAGATAATTGGCGTATAGATCAAACGAGTTCAAGACGGACCACGGGTCCATTTGGTTACTGAGCATGATGAACGCAACCACTGCCTGGTCCAAAGCGGGCCAGTCTCCATTATAGAAATTGCTCTTTTCGATAGCTACAGAGGTCTGCTGCTCTTGAAGCTCACCACCGGAGTTGAGCTTCACCACATATGGATTAGCTTGAGGGTGCACCCGAAGTAACTCAAGGAGTCTTTGCGACTGCTGCCGAGCATCAATACGAGCAGCGTATTGCAACTGAAGTGTGAAGTCTTCCACAACATTCATTGAAAATGGGCTCTGGTAAGGTTGGAGCCCAGGTGCAGGTCTTGAAGTTTGATGGCAGGACGCCGCTACCAATGTCTTAATATACAGGTGTGCGCATGGAGATGGTGATGGGACCTCGAGGTGTATCCCGCAAGACTTGACGCACAGAATACACGGTATATCGGAGCAAGTATATTAAGGAAGCTCTTTCCGCGGCAGTACCCGGTACCTAACTGACTATGAACTCCAACCTGAATATCACGGCGAATGCCAACGGTGGGTCTACCACTGGTAGTGGTGGGGCGCCCAAGCCGAACGGTTCTCCAGGATCTACGAAAAAGCCTAAGAAAAGCAGGACTCGGCTGCAGCCGAAGGAAACGGGAGAAAACAATAAGAACGCCTCTGAAAAGAAAGGCAAGCACGAGCTGAAACGGCTGAAAGACGTCCAGCAGAAAAAAGACTCCGTCCAACCAAAGAACGTGAAAGAGAACCTGGATGAAGTTGGTCCAGTGAAACCAGCCTTTAAAGCAAAACTGAAATCCAATACGGCAGCATCAAAGGATTCTAAAAGGTTCGCAAAGGAAAGGGCTCTTGTGGAACATTATGACGCTAAGTTTCTACGAAAGCCACTTCTCGAGTATGGCACCCCAGCATGCAGCTTGGCTGTTCATCATTTGCCTCCCAATCTTAATAAGGAGGGTTTCTTGCTCCAGGCAAACAAGCTCTCTCCCTTGTCCACAAAGTACATCAAATTTTACTATCAGCAAGGGTCTCAGCCAGCAGACCTTCTCGACTCAACAGTATATTCGGTGGCCAACTTCGAGTTTGATTCTGTCGATCGCTCTAATTCTGTGAGAATGGAACTCGATAAACAGCCTTTCGTGGATGCCGATTCGGAAACCAACTATGCTTGTGAGGTCATAAAGCCCATCATTGGAGGAGTTGTGAAAGTGTCTTTTGGGGAGCAAGACGACCCTACCGCAGCAATCAATTCACCCATCTTCAAACAGTTTTGTCGCTTGAGAGAAAAGGGAGAACCTATAAACTTGCTGCAAATGCTTGCAACAGTCATAGAGAAGAAAACGGGTCCTTTTGTGCAGGACATGAAAAAGGTTAATGAGGCCAAGAAAGAAGAGAAGCCCAAGAAACGCAGCAAAAAGAAGGGCGAGGCAAAGGCCACAGCAGTAACGGCAGCAGTAACGGTAGAGAAAAAAACTCCAAAGCAGCCGAAGCAGGCTAGCCTTCCTACAGAAAATGAAGGTGGAGACAAGAACTCAACAGCCAAGCCCAAACGACCAAAACGCCGGAAGAACGTCACCGACAAGAAACCCTCCAATTCTAATGCAATGGAAACCACCAAGAATGCATCACGCCATCTGGAAGGGTTGCTGGCTGCTTAAGTGTGGCCTCTGACTGAACACCATTAATATCAAAGTCATGCACACAGCGCAGTGCGCATCTCAACCCTAATGTCACCAAACCATCTTGCTCCAGATAACTTTGATGAGACCATGATCCGGGTTGTTGTACTCAAACCTCAAATGTGTCCTGCGGTGCGCCATATCTCCTTTCTGCAAATGCTGGCCAATTTGCCTATGGTTTCGGTCCATACGGACATCGACTCGTCTATCAATACCATGGACAAAATCTTGAGCATTCTCCACGATGCACAAGCCAACAATACAAGCTCCATCATCAACACAAAAATTACGTCTTCGTTGAAGCTGAAGAGCAAAGAGGAGCTCGGTCATGAGCTCTTTAATTACAAAACCGTCGACCTGCTTTTGCAGTTGCACACCCAAAAGAGCGTGGACGTGTTCCAGAATTCTAACCCCGGCCGCGTGAAAGACATTTTAGAAAATTACATTCACATCTTCAAAGCTAGGTTTGTCAGGCAGCGATTGCAACCGCCTCTAAATGGCTCGTCGGTCCGCTCATCAAGTGAGCTACCTGCTGAGGCTAAAGCCATCCTATTCTCGCTGTTTGCAGACCAATACGAGGAACAACCGCAAAGAATCTTCCTGATTATTGGGTCATTCATTCGAAAAGAGGCACGTGATGCCCTTAAGGCTATACCTGCCACTGAATCGTCTTGGGGTAACGTTGACTTTGGCAAAATTAAGCTTTACCAACCGTTCCGTGGAGATACGCGGGACCCCTTTGTCCTTCGGCTAGGCTTGAGTACCAAACGTTTTCCCACCAATGTTTTAGCAGCCATGATCAATGACCCTAGGGTACTTGAAAAATTTCTTAAGAACGCTCAGTTTGCGTCTTTTTTGAATACGAAGTCCCTTCAGACCTTGATGGCGGCCCAGTCTGTCGCGGGGGCGTTAATCTTCAAGATTTTGTTTCAAAAGCACGTTTCAAATGCTGATCACGAAATTCACGATTTTGTCGAGACCGTGGGGCTTGAAAAGCTTAAGGCGATAGTCGCATCTAGGAGTATGATACTCAATCGGTTGGACTGGTATTTACCCTATCGACACTCGCTCCAAGAAATCGATGATTCCGTGCTTGAAAACGAAGACAGTATAGTCACGACTATGGCCGATCTCTTTGATCGCTTCTTCGGCGTTTGTTTCAAGACTGATAGCAAGTACTGTGATAGATGGGTGCAGACGCTAATTGACTTCTGTGTTATAAATTACAATAAGCGGCAATTTTTCGACGAATTGTTGAAGGATAGTATCTCTGTTTTTAAAGAAAAGGCTGTTGGCCTGAGTTTTGATGCAATGTCCGCTGATTGGAAGGAGTACCGCTTCCTCGAGCGGAGCGAGGGAGGCATGAAGCGGCAGCAAAAACCACGGGTTAAGCCTTTGAAACAGCAAGTCACCGAAGCCGAATTCCAGACCGCAAGAGAACTTATTGCCAGCGCTAGAGATGTCACGTGATAGTCATATCGCATCTTGCCTCAAGAAATGATTATTCTAGTTCAAGTCAAGCTGCTCATTCCATATTATGCCATGCAGACTACGAACCTCTATCTCATCCAATTCAGACACATGGTTCTCGAGTTTAAATTCGGTCTCGCTGAACGTGGTGAAATTGATGATTCCATGGTCAACAATTGCATACACGACGGACCGTCCGGTTGAACCCATCTTTAGCTTTTGATCCCTGGCTCTCAAGTAATTGTTTCGATTGAGCAACCTAGGATCCATCTTAGAATCCCTTTCGTCTCTTCTTTGGGAGCGAAGCTCTTTTTTGGTGAGTGGTTTGGCAGCTTTTTCGTTCACTGCTTTCTGCTTGTGTGCTTTCTTCGGAGCTTTTTGGGATTCTTTTGGCTTGACACTTTTTGTCTGTTGTCTTGGCACATTTAGAAGCCCCCACGCGCCCTTGATAGTACTTAAACCAGGAAGAGGGACTTCGGAGGTATTCAACACTCCGACCTGGAAATCAGGACAGGGTGGGTTCTTCTTGCTAAATGCAGGAGATGGCTTCCAAACGTTGAACACGAGTTGATACACTGGTTCCACTGGCAAAGGTGGAGCATACCGGGGAGCAGAATAGGTGGGGATGATGCGGATACTTTGAAACACCTCGGTGTAAGTCGAGAAATATTGTGGACGAGGTAGTTTCACTTGCTTGACCCAGCTCCGGGCCATAGTCCCAAATGATACAAAAACGCTGGGTATTCCATATTGCCATGAGGTCAGTGGAAGTTTCAAATCGAATGTGTGTGCCTGTGGGTCGAGTTGCTTGAAGTCGATGACCAAGTACCCTAAACGTTTGAGGAGCGCATAAACCTGATACCTGTCCAGATATTCTGGTTTGGTAAACACCACCGAGTAGAGATGGCTTAATGACATTTGACGGAGAGTCTCGTAGTCGAAATCCTGCAGCTCATCATGGATGAAGTGCTCGAAACTAGAGCTTGCTTCGTAAATGATAAGAGAACCACGCTCTACCAAGTAAACCGCCTCAATTCCACTAAGCCACATGCCCTGTAGTTTCTTTTTTTGGGGGTAAACGTGTGGACGACCCATATCTTTGAAAAAACCACCTTTGGCATGAGGCACTAATGCCCGGCCCGACATCCAAACCGCCTGCAACTTCTGCTTCACATGATGCCCACGTATACTCAGAAGAGCCACATACATCTGGTTACGGGCATGATCTAGTTTAGAGAGCTGCACATGCAGCCCGTCCTGCTCAAAAAACTTGGCAGACCGTTTGGGTAGCGACTCATCTTTGGGTATTAGTTCGGTAGGAAGACTTATGGTTTGAGCTTGTTTATTCAAGAAGCCCCAATCCTGGATCTCCTCGCCTTCTTCTTCGTCCATTATAAAAAAAGACTACAATAGAACAATTGACAAGAGACTGGTAGCGCCGTTTCTGGTGGTCCCTAATCAGTAAAGCGGGATCTCAGGCCGGTCAGTCACGTGGGCCGATGAGGGTGGTTATGTGACGCGGTGGAGCCTTTCAGCCTATTGCTCCACCCACACACCAATGGCTGTCACCATCGAATCCTTGGTAAGTATACGTTTGCATTCTTCCCAAGACCTTTCTAACCCTAGGCTGACTCGCTTTACAGCGACTTCGTCACCAATATTGTCCGTCAAATCACCTTGAACAGTCTCAGTAGGTATAATGCTGTCACGAACTCGGTGTGCGACACCCATACAGAGTACGTGGCGGACAATGTCTCAAGAAACAAAGATATATTTGGCCAGGACCAGCAAAAACTCAAAACCTCCGAAACTTCTCGTTACTTCGAGTGTAGCTCCTGCGGACGAAAGATTGCCGGGGGCAGATTTGCTCAGCATGTGAACAAGTGTTTGGATCGTGCCAGGTAGGCATTGATCAGGTCATTCATCTGGGATTTGACAATGCAATTTAACTACAGATAATGAACCCGCCTTGGTTTTTGACTAACCGGCTTTTATTTCTTGGCGTATCCTGCTGATTACTAGAGATCCTAGCATAAAAATTGTGCACGATATAAGTACTACAGATTTCTTGGGATTAAGGGGTTGTTTTTCAGATAGATCCTCAATGAAAGCGAACAATAGGTTACGTGTGCATAAAAGAACATTTCCCCATGTCCTCCTGTGCTTAAGATTTCTCTGTTAGGAGTACGGTCTGCTACAACGGTCGCGACTCTCCAGAGGTGGAGAACTTGGACCCCACCGGAGTTGTGTTAACAATGGTCTGGAGTTCTTAAGCTACAAAAGCGAAGAAAATATCAATCCCAAAAAGCGGAACTCTAAACCACTTCTGCCTCAACACCTCAACTACAAGGCTTTGATTATTATTACCGACTATTCCGTGGATGAATTCCGCTTGGGGCGCGCATTGAAGTATTCCCATTGAAAGTGCGGGGTAAGGCTTTATAAGTAGATGGATTGAGAAAGTTCCGTGTTCACTCCTTCAACTTACCAAGCTCTATCTGGCAACGATGGCTCTGTTGTTTCCAGATTCCAAACCCTCCTCCTTGCCGTTTCCTAGCAATGCCACCGACAAGTGCGTGCGTGTGCCTGGCCCAGACCTCGTCTTTCGAAGTAAGGTTTCTCCAAAAGTTTTGATAGGCTCTTTGACGCCTCAATTGACTACCTACTACGAACTTTTTCTGTATGCCGTGAAGAAGTATGAACTGCGTCCTTGTTTGAGCTTCAGGAAGCTCGATTACTTTAGGAATCAGTCTCTGAACTCTTACACGACCTTGACGTATGGTGAAGTGGGTGGTATCACCAAAAACCTTGGCTCGGGACTTTTAGCTGCTTTGAGGCTCCAAAATGAATCCATGGTCACAGACCATTTTCGTAATTTTACCAATTACGACGAGAAACACATGTCTCCTATCGTGTCTATCTTTTCTGCTAACCGGCATGAATGGACTATGACGGATATTGCATGTCAGTGCTTTTCATTGACCAATACGGCTCTCTACGAGAATCTTGGCGTAGGTGTTTCGGTGCATGTCTTGCGCCAGACAAACTCGCCAGTTGTGGTTTGTTCAGGTGACAAAATCGAGAAATTGTACGATATGAAGAAAAAGCACTCTCTTTCGATTTTGGTGATTGTTTCATTTGATCCGATCTCGCATGAATTGAAGACGAAATTGGAATCCATAGGTGTGCACCTTTATGAGTTTCAAGAAGTTCTCGATTTGGGAAAGAGATCTGGTTATGAAGTCTGTCCTCCATCTCCTCGGACAATTTTTTCGATCTCTTTTACTTCGGGTACGACAGGGGCCAATCCCAAGGGGGTCTTGTTAAATCACCGATGTGCAGTATCTGCTATCACGTTTCTTCTTGGAGTGATTCCGCAGGTTCCCAATGCAAAGGTGTTCATTTTTTTGCCATTAACACACATTTATGAGCGCCAAACTAGCTCTCTTGCCTTGATGTCCGGTTTCAATTTGGGTTACCCTCGCATTACTCATTTGGATGCAACCGTGGATCCTTTCCTCAACCTCATTGAAGATTTGAAGCTCTTCAAGCCTCACTATTTTTCTATAGTGCCCCGAGTCCTTATTAAATTCGAGTCCTTCTTGAAAAACCATATCGAGCAACAACCAGAAAGCACTCGCTTAAAGCAAATTATCGAGAACAGAATGAGAGAACAGAGCCTAGCAGATGGGAACAAGGGCTCTCCAGTATCCCTTGGAGCTTACAACGAGCTTCGTTCTGTGATAGGGTTTGACAATTTGCTCTGGACTCAGACTGCCTCTGCACCGGTGAATGCACAAACCCTTGCATATTTGAAAGCAGCCTTAGGCATTGGAATCAGTCAACTCTATGGCTTGACTGAGACCTTTGGGGCAATGACGAAGTCGTTGAATTATGAAGCACGCCCAGGATCTTGCGGTGCTGTGGCTCCAACTTGTGAGATAAAATTGTTGGAACATAAGGACTTGAACTACTTGACCTCAGAAAACAAAGGTGAGGTTCTCGTTCGTGGTCCCCAGGTATGTCAGGGATACTACAAAAATGAAGAGGAAACAAAGAAATCTTTCGACGCAGATGGCTGGTTCTATACTGGGGATGTTGGATCCGTGGTCGATGGAAAGCTCTACATCATTGACCGAGTCAAGAATTTCTTTAAGCTTGCGCAAGGCGAATTCATTTCTCCGGAGCGTATTGAGAACTTGTATTTGACCACTAACTCGGCATTGCAGCAAATGTTTGTTTATGGAAATCCTCAACGACACTTCGCAGTTGCAATTGTTGGGATTTCTCCGGAAACTGGGGCCAAGTTTTTAGGCAAAAAGGGCAATGAGGAAGAAATATTCCAGGCCATCAATTCTCCTGAAAACCGGTCGAGATTCTTGGTGCAAATGAATGCAAACTTGAGGGGCCAGCTCAATGGGCTTGAAAGGGTTCGCAATCTCAGAATAGACTTCAATCCACTCACTGTCGAGAGAAGAGTGATAACACCTACGATGAAAATCATGCGGCCAATGGCTGCTAAATTTTTCAAGCTGTCATTGGATGCAATGTACGAGGAGGGGCCTTTGAACGCCAGCAAGTTGTAGTGTTCATGTACGAGAATTTTAGTTGTGGATCAATAAAAACCCTCGAACCAGTAAAATTACAGTCACCATCCTGTACGTAGTTTGCAGCTTTTAAGTGGGGATTCGGACATTTCCACGTCACGTGCCTCAGCCGCGCGCTATCAAAAAGTTTCACCAATACTTTTCCATGGATAGGAGAGCTCTAATTCAAAGGTAAATTAAATCATTAAGATACAAAGTCCTCAGACTTTACCTCAGGATTAAAAGCCGCGTCACTTTATATCTCTACTATGGCCCCTCCTCCCCCTATCATCATAGATGCGCAAGTCGTATCAGGTATCACGGGCTCTATATCTCTAGCATGTTGGATCATCGTGTTTGCCCCTCAGATCTACGAGAACTTCAGGAGAAAGTCCTCCGAGGGTCTTTCCTTGATGTTCATCATCTTGTGGTTGGCGGGTGATGTCTTCAATGTCTTGGGTGCAGTTCTACAGGGCGTTTTACCCACCATGATTATTCTCGCGGTATACTATACCTTAGCAGACATTGTGCTCTTAGTCCAGTGCCTTATGTATGGCAACGGCAATCAGCCAGATTACGTTCACTTGTCCCCAGCCAACCCACTCAACGAAGACGTTTTGGAGACTGTTTTGTCTAGAGACAACTCTGATTTCGATGAGACTGATGGTGACTTACCCTCCGTTAACGATGCCAAGTTCAGCCCAATGAAGGCCTTCTTGTACAAGCTTTTCATGGTGTTGCTTGTGTTTTCTGCAGGATTGATCAGTTGGTACATCACTTACGTGAAGGATAGTGGTAAGAAGCATAAGGCCCCAGCTGAGTTGGAGTTCGACCCTCTCGCCCAATTTTTCGGCTGGTTGTGTGCTTTCTTGTACTTGGGGTCTCGTGTTCCTCAGATTCTTTTGAATTACGAGCGCAAGTCTTGTGAGGGCATTTCCTTCATGTTCTTTTTGTTTGCCTGTTTGGGGAATTTGACTTATGTGATTTCAATCTTGGCCATTGATATGAGCTGGCACTACTTGTGGGTCAACTCTTCGTGGTTGGTTGGTTCCTTGGGTACCTTGGGATTGGACTTTACCATCTTCGTGCAATTTTTCTTGTACAATGAAAACACTTACCAGGAGAGTTTCGAGGCAGGCCAAGAGTCCGAGAGATTGATCGACTCGCTGTCTGGTAACTACTCCTCTATTTAAAAGGATCTATCGTCCTATGATGCCATATTTAATGTGATGATAATGAATAATATATATATCGCACGTTTTCAGTGTCTGTTTAATAAATTAGTAATCAAGCTTTTTTTTTTCTTGAAACTGCTTAATTCCTGATCATACTTCAACCACTTTAACCACTTTGCACTTTTAATTCTTGCTGATTGTTTAAATAAATATCTTCGTTTCTGGCGCAACACTATACTATACAGTACTTATCGACCCGTCTATGCTAGGCATTCAACTTCAGACGGTGGTCCAGCAAAATAAAGAGCTATGCCATCTAGGTATGGAGTTACTCTGAATAGAAAAAATCCCGGCTTTGATTTTTTTTTGTCGTAGCAGTACTTTTGTCCACTGGTACATATCCTGAAAAATCACATTGCTCAAGACCAAAAAGAGAATCTCGAATATCGCACCGCGGAATTAAGCAATTATGGATTTCTCCACCCCCC
>NLAL01000036.1:66826-114586 GCA_002374735.1 Metschnikowia sp. 13-106.1
CCCCCCCCCCCCCCCCCCCACCGCCATAACCCCCCACCCCATCACTGACTATTCTTCTTTGCACATATCGCTACAAGCTCGTTACCCATGCTGGCTGAACTTCAAGAGGGGTCCAAAGATATGTCAGGATCGGGCTCTAAAAGGGTCAGAAGACAACGGCAAGTCATCGTTTGCACCAACTGCCGGCGGAGAAAAATCAAGTGTGATAAGGCACAACCTTGCTCCAACTGCACGAAAAACAGCACTACTTCCCTGTGTAGCTATGAGTCGGTGGCTACCAGTAAGCCCGGAAACGAGTACACTATGGAACTACGTTTTGACCTTCCTGAAGCCTCTTATCCCAGTCATGCTACCAATTCACCTCGCATAGGTCAGTTTTCCTTACAGAACCATGACACTGAGGCACCAGAGCCCAAGAAGCTGAAGGTCAAGCCATCTCCGCCCAGTGTTCCTAAGAATGATCTCCTCAATGGGAATACCCTATCCAACCTGTTCACCGGTATAGAAGAGCAATTGAGAAAGGTTGTTGATTCTAGTTCGGACATCTCGGATGAACAGAAAAACGAGATCCAGAAACTCAAAGAGCGCCTTGAGTTCATAGAGAAGTCTTTGATGAGGAGCGGGCCTTCGGATACAAATGATTCTCCTTTGCTGAAGACCTCATCGCTGAATAATGCTGTACTGAAGTCATCGCTATCAATGGGATCCAGATCTTCTAAAGCTAGTCCTATGGAGCCATACGAAACTCAGTCTCATGCGGCCATCCAGGCACCGCCCGTTCAACCCCAGCCAATGGTGGGGCAACTGCAACTCCCCAACCCATATCCATTCCAGCACATACCTCAGGCTCCACTTTTCAAAACACATATGCCTTACCAAACGCCTAGCGGCCTAACTCCTACTGGATGGACACCTCCTTTCATTCCTTCGGCGCCTTTTGATAAATCGCAGCCCAACAATGAGGGTATGTTCGCACCTCTCGGACGTTCTTCATCAATCCTCCCTCCTCTTAACCAGTCCTTCCAAAACGATGCCCCTGGCTTTGCTACACTCCCTCAGGACGATACTTCTTTTAAAAAGCAGGAGGCTTTGCCTCAAGGCTATTCCCAAATCACCGGTGAAATGGACCATTCTTTCGGGAATATCTCGCGTCAAGATAAGATGAATTACTTGCTCATAGGCTCGAACTTGTTCGGCAACGCGTACGACACAATGAGTTTCTATGAAAAATATTCATCGATACACTGCAAAAATGATTTGAGAAGAATGAATTTCGGGCCTTTTTGTTGGTCCAGTCTTATGCGCAGAGACGGGGCCCTTAAATTAGTCTGGGATTACGTGAAACTCAAGAAAGAGAATTCGGCAACTTTAGTTTATGCCGATGCATCCAGTGAAATAACTCAAGAAACTACCAATACACTCGTTAAAGAAGAAGGATATCTGAAAGAAGGTGAATCACAATTTAAACGGCGTGCTTTGCAAACAGATGGATATGAGGAAATCATTCCATATAGAAGCATCTTGAACATGCGCAAAAAGAGAGAGAACGAAGTCCACAGACATGGCAATTCATGCATACCAGCTGCTGTAACTCATTATGATGTTCAGATAGATCACGAGCTTCGAGTGATTGAAAAAATACGATCGGTAATGCCCAAAAAACGTGTAATTTGGGGATTTATAGATCGCTTCTTTGCTGAGATGTACGTATACATGCCTTACTTAGACGAGGAGTATTTCCGAGCAGATGTGTCTAGAATTATAGGACCTCAGTCTTTCGAAGAAGAACCTGTGTCTGAGGTCAACATCGAAAAGAAATTGGACTTGGCTATTGTGGGAATTCTATTCATAGTGCTCAGATTAGCTTATTTGTCCCTCTTGTCTAACAACGAAAGCCTTGTGGAAAAAATTCTCAAATCGACTGAGTCCACGAGTGAGATAGACCTCATGAAATATCTCCTTTCGTCACCAATCAAAATCGATATCATTCATGTGGCAGGAGTTTGTCTAGATCAATTCCACTTCTTGAGAAGGTCCAATTTCACAGTATTGCAACTTGCTATTTTCCTTCGAATTTACCATGCATACGCTCCAGAAGATGGTGATGGTGCTGATGGTGGTGATTCCCAAGTTTTAAGTGCAGTTCTACTTCAGATGGCATACCAACTAGGACTTCACAGAGAGCCAGATGAAAACTGCACGAATTTGAGAATCAACAACCTTTCGAGAAAAATATGGACATACCTCACCATCAACGATGTTCACTTGTCGTACACATTCGGCAATCCACTTACCATAGATGCGAGATTTCACGACACCAAGTTTCCGTTCTATGTTCCGGGAGGAGAGAATATCCGTAATAAGGTACACGACCAAACGATCATCGACCGGTTCTTGGGATGCAAAACTCTATTTCCTCAGATGAAGGAATTGTGTCGCTTGACATTAGACGTTAAAGATCCAGTGCATCTTCCAAAACTCACGGCAATGCTTTCAAAGTTGGAAATCGATTGGTTTGAACATTACGGGACACTATGTGACTGCACTGCGATCAAAGGTACAACTACGAAAGATGTGGTGGACCGGAACTTCAAGATCAAAATTTACTTGTCCACCAAAGCATTCCTCGTTTCCATATTTTTCCATATCTATCTTCATTATGAGGAAACAAATTCAGACTTGGCGTTTTTCTACTACAAGAAGTGCCTTCTAATTCTGATTGCAGACATAATGCCACATTATTTGTGTTTGTTGGACAGTTCTGAAGTGGTGAGTGATATGATTATCAATCCTACAATCGAAACGATGGTCCACAAGTCGATCCAAGTGTATTTGTCTGGAATTATTCGTGTTAACCTTGTGATTTATGAAATGAGAGAATCGAAGCATCACCAGAGATTGTGTGAGATGGACCCTGGTTATATGTCACATTTCCAAAGACTCTGCCAGGTATCTTCATGCTTAACACGAGCAGCCGAATACACCATCAGTGTCATCAATAAGATCAGTGGAAGATACTACTACGCATGGAGAATTACAAAGAGTCAGACAATCATGCTCAAAACAGTGACTTCAACTGACTTCTATGAGGAGAACTGCTCGAAAGCCGATTCTTACTTGTCGTGTAAATATTCCGACTCCCAGTTGCAAGAGATCATTATGCTTTGTGAGAATACTTTGTCCATGTTCCAAAACTCAGAGTTCTCCACTTATGGCTACTCTGAGAAGGCCGATGCTGGTTTTGGACCCAGTCCCTCTACAATCTCCCAATTAAATACTGCGGACCCTGGATCTGCCCCTGAAAGTATTAATGACTTTAAGGCAGACAAGTTCTGGTTCCAAGTTTTGTCTTACAAAAATGAGTTAGAAGATACTCTTGACCAATCAGGAGAGACCAGAATGCCACTGAGATGGGATGCATCACTCGATCTGAATTATGGAGTATTGTCTGACCCTAGTACTATGAATGGATTCAATCAACCCATGGAGACGCAGGTAGATCTTTTCAGTGACATGCCATTTTTGGCCCAAGTGGACTAAAATGTATAACTAGAGGTTAATTGGATAACGGATTTTTCATTTTGGATATATCAACTTTAAATTGAGCGTATTTGAGGTATTTTTACTCGTCATCATTAAACACCACCACTGGTGCCCAATTTGGGTTGATCAATCTCTTGGTACCAACGTTCTTGGAGATCTCATCGATGAGTTTACCATCTTCGTCTGACAAGTCTGCGATGATGATATTGCTCTCTATTCTTTCTGGAGTAACAGACTTTGGAAGGACAACAGTACCTCTCCAAACTGCCCAACTGATAAGGATATTAGCAATGCTCACATTGTACTTCTCTGCGACCTTGGAAAGATGAGCGTCAGACAATAATGGAGAATTGGTGGATCCCAAGGGACTGTAAGCCTCCAAAATGATGTCCTCCTTCTTGCAGTACAGCAAGAGCTCATGCTGTGGCAAGTAAGGGTGCAATTCCACTTGGTTGGCCACAGGCTTAATGGTGACACCTTCCGAAGCTAATAACTTCTTCAAGTTCTTAACTGAGAAGTTGGACACACCAATTGACTTGGCCTTGCCGGCTTTCACAAGCTGTTGCATGTCTATATACGTTGACACGAAATCACGGTCAAAGAGGATGTCACGGTTGCCGTTTGGAAGCGTTGGGAACTTGGGGTGATTCTTGTTTTCTGGGTTCAATGCCACAGGCCAGTGCATCAAGTACAAGTCCACGTAGTCCAAGCCAAGGTTTTCTAATGAAACATCCAAAGCCTTAACAACGCGAGTGTGGTCAACAGAAGCCAATTTAGTCGTGACAAAAATATCTTCTCTGGGGATGCCGGAATCACGAATGGCCTTACCCACAGGTTTTTCATTGTCATACATGAAAGCTGTGTCGATGTGTCTGTAGCCAGTTTTCAATGCAGTCAACACTGCCTGGTACACCTCATCCTCAGTAGACTGCCAAGTTCCAAGCCCAACTGCTGGAATGGTGTGGCCGTTGTTCAAGGTAAATGTGCTGAGGTTAATAGAAGTTCAATTGTGAGGTTAGTGGGGCATACTTACTGTTGCGACATGATCAATTGATTGAGTATCAAGGAATTTGGAACATCTGAGCGAAGGAGATTTGCATTTTATATATTGGCGGAGTGTGGGGGCGTGGGGGTGTGGCCGTGCAGATTACGCAATCAAATCCCGCAACAAATGGTATACTTGAGCGGTGCATATCGGGAATTCACCCGAGCCAAGCCTATATGCCTGACTTGACAGGCCGATGTGCGTCATAGGTCATGGATGAGGGCTGCAAAACGGAAAAATAACTTATTCTGGTTGAACTGCTTTCCAGAGGATATATTAATTGTTTAAGAATGCGTTCAATATGTCCTAGGGCACAATGTTCAACTTGATTATGCTTTTCGGGTGCTAAGCCTTATGATAACAGCCCTACAGCTAACGTATTAACAGAGTTGGTCAATTGGCCACACGGTATGTCATTTTTGAAAGGTACCTACTAGACATTAAAAACGAATCGATTAGGCATTGGGGTGAATATCAAAACGAAGAACTCTTTTCTAAATACAAATAGCAATAGAGATACCGCGCAATTTTTAGGTGATGAAACAGGCGCTTTTTTAGTTTGACCATGACCAATGTCAATTGCTGAATTTTGGATCATGATCAATTTTTAAAAAAAGAAAGATCGTTTGTGTCTAAAGAACACAGATCTAGCGCAGTCTTTAATGAGCGCAACTGGATCCGGAAAATGTATGGCAAATATTTTTTCTTGCATATTTCTTATGTTGGTAGGTAAAAAGTTGTCTTGGTGTTGACCTCCGAGATTTAAGATTTGAGCTAAAAGGTTTACTTGACCAAGAAGATTGTAGAGCAGGAATTTAATCGCGGCTTTAGAACTAATCGTGTACATGTAATGGTGAAAAAGAGTGCATCATGGTCTAAATCAGTATAGTATAAGACGAACAATAAATGAGAAGACCTTTGGGAATTCTCCAAAGCTTTTACCTAAAATTACAAGCTAAAAGCACTGATCAGGTCTCATCAATGGAGTCTGAATATGGCAAATAGCACCTCTCTGAAACTTCAGCCAAATTATAGGACTTCTGAACCCAGTCTTTACAAATCTTCATATCCTATGATTTAAGATCCGTTCAGAGTCAACATTGTTGAACATGTGAGATGTCCTTGTTGAGCGTTCGCGCTCACCTTTGCATAGTTTGGAATTGTTATGAGGTTGGCCTCCAATATTCTATCTAGTATGGTGCTTCAGGGTTCATCTTCAGTCACTTATATTCTTCCTAAAACTAGATATTAGCGATCTTATTCTCACAATTGATACCGCTCAAACCAGAGCTGGATCCTCGCTATATATAGTAAATCCCCGGGACTCCCACACCCGTCTCAAACCTATGTGTTGTCGTTGACCTGCAGGCAACATGTTTCACAGTTGCCCGCACTCACAGGTTGACACATGACACATGTCCCACAATTTCAACAGTCCTGACCCGTGTATGCAGGTAATGTGTTGTCTGCAGTATAGCGAAATTGGATGAATGGACAAGTCTTATGAGGATCCGAGGATTGTATGTGTGCAGACGGATAATACAAACCATGCCTTGGTGTCAGGAACCATGGGGTTTGACTTCAGACAAGGGGTTAACAAGTCCGGTACAGGTGAACGGAGTTTATGGTGACGTGGTATATATAAAGAGGGGATGTCGTTCATGGTAGAGGAGTATCGAATTAGACCACAAGACAGAGATTCTAGTTAATATACGTCGCACAAGTAAGGAAAAAACAAGATAAGTATTCCAGTATATGCAAGTCTTTATGGAAACTCTCAACAAACATCACTATGTTACGCTTGAGAGTTTACGAACGGTACACTAGACACAGTTGAGGGACTAGCACTAACATCCCTACAATATTGAAATGAGAATCAAAGCCAATATTGCAACTTTCGAACATTATGGTACAGTTTTTCTATGACTTTTAAAATCGCCCTATAGCAGGATGAATATTAAGGGTCACAAGAGCTTATCTCCTGGTGCTAATTTGAGATGACTTGTGGAGAGAGCGCGCAGAGAAAATGTGAAAGTTCTAGCGAGAGCACACCAACGAGTCCAGAACAAACTGAAAATGGAGGCCACTGAAGGCGACCACAAGAGACAAAAGGTGGAGATCCCTGAAGGGATGTCCAAAAATGCATGGAAGAAGTTGCAGAAGCAGAGGAAATGGGAAGAACAGAAAGCAGAGTTCAAGCTCCGCAGAAGAGAGAAGAAGCAGGCTGCAAAGCAGCGCAAGTTGGAAAATAAGGCCAACGGTATCCAAGAAGAGAAGCATTACCATGATATGGCCAAGAAGCATATTCCTAAATCCCAAACCGAGACTGGTGTTAATGTGATCATGGATTGCGACTTCGACGAGCTCATGAGCGAAAAGGAAATCGTGTCTATGAGTAATCAGATCACGCGATGCTACTCAGCCAAGAGACATGCCCAGTTTAACGTTGGGTTGGTGATTTCATCATTCAACAAAAGATTGAAGCAACGGTTTGAAAAATCGGTGTCAGATTACGCCAATTGGAAAGGCATGGATTTCCGTGACAATGAGCTGCTTACAGACATTCTACCCAAAGATGAAGAGGAATTGTCCAAATACGTATATTTGACTGCGGACACAGACACGGAGCTTGAGAGTCTTGAGGAAGGCCACACTTACATTATTGGGGGCATTGTGGATAAAAATAGATACAAGCGTTTATGCGTGGAGAAAGCGCAGAAACTCGGGTTGCGTGTGGGAAGGTTACCAATTGGGAAGTACATCCAAATGAACAGTCGCCATGTGTTGGCAACATCGCACGTCTACGAACTTATGTGCATGTGGTATGAAAAAAATAAGAGCTGGGAAGAAGCTTTTAACCATGTACTTCCGCCTCGGAAGTTAAAAGCAGCCGAGGCTCTGAGCAATGGGAAGAGAAATGTGGAAGCTGCTTCGCTTGATGAAGGTGAAGAGGTGAAGGACAATGACCTCGAGGAGGCAAATGACGCTCTTCCCGAAGAGGAGTCGCCGAAAACGAAGGAGTAAAAACCTAAATACGTGTATTACATGCAGTTCACAATAGCAAAAATATCGTGCAACCATCCGTCTTTCTTGGAGGTACAGTATTTTTCAAAACTATTCAAACCAGCGCGGCAAAACGATTTAAACCACACTAGCAAAATTAAACAACCAATAATTCGAAAAGTTTCGTACCTACGACTTCAAAAATGCTAAGCATCAAAGATTCGAAATAAACTGTTTATGTGAAATCCCTATTAAATATTAAAAGCAGTAACTTTTTGAATTACTGGGTTGTTTAAGTTTTCTAATGTGGTTTGAAACATTTTGGCGAGCTGGTTTGAATAGTTTTGAAAAACACTGTAGTATGTCCGGAAATTGGATATTGCGCATACACTTCGATCGCGTATCGGAATGTTCCTGTGACTGCATACGGGACGCATCCACTTGCCTTGCACTTGCCTAACATACTTATAATGTCGGAAATTTCCGTTTATTCCGCCACAGTAGGAGAAATTTCGGTATCAGTGTACCCAACGAATTTTTCAATATGGCCAAATCACTTCATACCAAGGGGATATGCCTTTCGGCCTGCACAGAGCAAACGCCCGGTCCATTTATAGCAACGCGCGGATCCGTGATATCAAGGTACTGTCAACACTCTTGCATGAAAAGGGAGAAGTGGTCTTCGTTCTTAATGTGGTAACTATTATACTTAGAGACCACATTGTCCAAATCAACCACAATGCGACTTGATAATCCAGTATGCTCGTAATGGGTGCCTGCCCGCCCCAAGCATATCACCCCCTGACCGCGCATAGCGACACCCGTACATTTCCACAGCCCACTGTTTCAACCTTCAGAAAAAAAGAATCCCTTCGGGCGCCGTGTAAACACTAAGGTTTTTCTATTGTCAAACTCGCCACGACAATTTATCACTTTTTTTTACAAACTCGATACTGATAATGTATGTATTCGAACTAAGAAGGATTTTCCCAACACCAAGCATAATGAATTCCTAATCTTACTGTTGCCTAGGATATGAGGGAGATCAAGCGGATCCATCAGGGAATGTCCAGGAAAAAAAAAAGGTTTTCTCTCCAACATCCGTGAGAATGTTTGCTTTCTATTACCGGCTTCATTAGCGAAACTCTGTTTCATTAAACTAGTACTAACTATCCTAGAATGGTTCCTCCTCCAGCTGAAATACGCAGAAAATTGGTTATTGTCGGTGACGGTGCTTGTGGTAAAACCTGTCTTTTGATTGTTTTCTCCAAAGGTACCTTCCCAGAGGTTTACGTGCCAACTGTTTTCGAGAACTATGTTGCCGATGTCGAGGTGGACGGAAGAAAAGTGGAGTTGGCTCTTTGGGATACTGCCGGTCAGGAAGATTACGACAGATTGAGACCCTTGTCTTACCCAGACTCCAACGTCATCTTGATCTGTTTCTCCATCGACTCTCCCGACTCTTTGGATAACGTCTTGGAAAAGTGGATTTCTGAAGTCTTGCATTTCTGTCAAGGTGTTCCTATCATCTTGGTTGGATGTAAGGTTGATTTGAGAAACGACCCTGCCATCATCAAGCAATTGTCCCAAGAAAACCAACAACCAGTCTCTTCCTCTGAGGGTCAAGCCGTTGCTCAAAAGATCGGAACTCAATACTACTTGGAATGTTCTGCTAGAACCGGCGAGGGTGTCAGAGAAGTCTTCGAAACTGCCACCAGAGCTTCTTTGGTGACCAAAGAAAAGAAGGAAAAGAAGAAGAAGTGCGTTGTGTTGTAAGGTAGCGGCCACGCTTGCAGAACTAACGTTCCGATTTGGGTTCGTGTTCATCCTTTATTTCTTTGATACACCCGCATTTAATTGTTAATCTTGCTGTTTACCTGAAACTTTAGAATCTTTTTAGTATAGTTTTATGCAAGCTTGAATTGTCTATTGATGTAGCTGAAACCGCAAGGCCTAAACTGGATTGTGGTGTTGTATTGAAACTATATTGCTGCATCTTGAACTATGTTCTTTGCGCTTGCATCGGCTACTCCACCAGTACTCTCATTAAGCCCCACTTCAGGAATCATACTGGTCGAGAGGTTGAGCGAAAAGATTGTGGTGAACATAACAATCAAATGAAGCATGAGACAGTAACCCAAGAAGAGCATCCGGGTCGTTCTTGTGGCTAGCACTGATCGAGTCACGAAAATGAACAATCTTTCCACGGGAGAAAGTCTGGAATTAACTCTTTCCTGTTCCCTCTGTCTAAACTGCTCAATTGGGTGGAGCTTGGATTCGTAGCTTGCTTGGTATGGGTTCTCGAGGTCTTTTGCATTTGCCTTAGGTGCAAAATGCCTGTCCAGAGAGAGTTGCTTGCGCTGCATCCGTTCTTGCCCGCCTTTCATTGATGCCATGAAGCGAGTCTTTTCGTACAACTCCTCATTGTCACTTTGCAACTGTTTGTTCAGTCTTTTGAGCTCATTCAAAATGGCTAGTTGCTTGCGAGCCTCTTCTTCAAGTTCCTTGTTGCGCTCACGGAACCGGTCTCTTTGCTTGGTGATGATTGGTAGAATGGACGAATCTTCTGCTGTGGATGCACTCACAATTGATCCTCCGCGACTTGCCTGCTTGGGCCTAGTCATTCCCGATACTAGACTCATATTGTCATTGAAGCCTGACTCGCCAGCATCCCGAACAGCGGCCAAATCGTTCTCAAGTCTTGCGTTAAGACTGGTAGCAGTCTCAAGACGAGAGGTGGACTCTTGTACTTGAGCAGTCAATGAAGAGATTTGGGACACCAAAGCGTCGTGCTCGGCTCTGAGCTCAGCAAGCTCTTTTGTTAAAAGCCTGTTCCGCTCTATCAACAAGGAGTCGATGTTTTTAGCATTGTCCTCGTGATCTTCACTCTCACCAAATTGGATCTGGCGCATCAAAACCAATTCCTGCTTCAAGTCATCATAATCACCGCGCTGGTCCAATTTAGCTTTGAGGTTCTGGTTTTCTTGAGTCGACTGTTGTAGCTCACGACTCACCGCTTGGTAGCTCGATTCGTGCTCCTTTGCAAGCGTATCCAACCGATCCTTGGCCTGCTTCAAGTTTGCTAGCAAAATTACATTCTCACTCTCCATGTCGGCTATTTTGTCCTCCAACTGCTCTCGCAATATGTCCTTATTGGAGTCCGTTTTAAAGGAAGAGAGTTCTTTACGAAGGTCTTCATTGCGCTTTTCGAGTTCCAACCCACGTTTTTTCCATGTTTCCACCTCTCTCGTAAGAATGCTCATTTCGTAGACCGATGTTCCGGAACCATTACTCTTCTGGTCGATCTGACTATTCTGAGAATTAAGTTGAAGTGTGGCAACCTCATTGTTGGTCTTCAATTCTTCTATGGTTTGCTTGTATGTCTCGATTTGGCTTTGGTGTTGCTTCTCTACAATTTGCCAGTTGGTTTCCTTTTCGTCCAACAATGCATGGAATTCTTCCTCCTGTGCCTTTAACTTTGACGCAAGTAACTCGGCAGAATTCTGTTCATTTCTCAACAAACGCTGTTTCAAGACCTCATAATCTGCTCTTTTGGTGAGCTCATCCTTCAATTTGGTGATCTCGTCCTTGAGACTCGACAGCTCTTGAAAGCTCAAAACAGTATGTAGAGACAGTTCAAGCAATGGCTTTGGATCGGGGGCCTCAGCAATAATTCTATAGAAGCCAAAGAAGAAACTTTCACTCTTTTTTTGTTTGGTGGTTAGGGAGTCGATCTCGTTCTGGTACAACTTCAAGAGCAGGTTGACCTCCTTAAGTTTCTGCTCGTCAGCGAGCTTTTTGAACTCCTTTGTTTTCGAAGCCAATTCCTTACGCTTTCCTAAAGATGCTTTTTGCTCAGTTCTGAGTTCGATTCCTTGCTCGTCGAGCTTTCTCTGAACATTTGGAAGGTCGATTTCCGTCCATGACTGCAAGGCATTCTCGAAAACATTATTTTTCTTGCCCTCCATTCTTGATGTGTTCCTCGACTGCTGTGGTGGTTGGGTCTAATCAATGGGAAATACGTGATGGAATGAGAAAAGGTGGAACAATTGATGTGTCGTGTTTGATTGCCTATGGACAGAGAGCTGTATAGTGATAAGATTAGTGAAGTGGGTGGTGTGCGCGAGATCTGACGAGGGTTGGCCTCATAATAAATCTATGAACGCGACCATGAGTTGCAACCGTACTCCAAGGTCTGAAGGAGTATGAAAGTCTGTAGACGTCTTCAAATAGTTTAGTTGAATCTCTTTTGATTTTCTCCACTTATTTTATCGTCTTTTCTGTACTTTTTCATTTACAAACACCCTACTCTACATCCACCCATTGGGCCTAGATGTTACATTGAGACATTAGGTTAAAAATATTTGGACTTGAGATGATCAAACTAAATTATTAGATTTAAAAAAATTGAGCTAGAGATATTGTAACATAATAAAAAAACACGTGATTTTTCCTTTTTGTTGTTTTAGAACTAAAACACTATGTTTCCCAATTTGAATTCGTATATTTCCACACACTGACCACATTCGCATTTTTTCATAAAACATTGGTATAAAAAAGCTGATACTGCCTATAAATGACCACTTCATGCTCAGGGTCCAAATCGAAGACATTGAAGTAATTTTAACCATTAGAAGAACACCTACATTTACAAAGTAAAGTTTTTAAGGCTGTGCTTGTTGGTTCCACACTTGGCTCTTAACTCTTACTGAAGATTAGTATCACCTAAGAGAAAAGGAACTGGGCTCACATGCAAGAAAAATTATCTATCTAGGATGTTTTGACGCCTAAATTTTCAAGAACTTATACAGATTAATAGTATATAGTATAGTGTATAGTATAGTGTATAGTATAGTGTATAGTATAGTGTATAGTATAGTGTATAGTGTAGTGTATAATAGTTACCAGGCCTCGCCATGGCCATGTACTTGATCGTAACTGATGTAGATTCGTAAAATTACTTTCTTCCTGGAAATTCTACTATGTTGCCGTATTTAATTTATACTACTAATTTACTTTTCTAGGCAAGGGAGTGCTTGGAATTGCCGGTATTAGCAGTTGTAGTGCTATAGGGCTTTAACCCTACGCAGATACACATTTAGCGACTGCTTCAAAGCTTAATGTTAAGGAAGTACGAAAGCATTACCAATTTCCGTATATTATCCGTAATACATTAAATTCAAAGCCTCGAGCTGGAAAGTTAACCAAGTTGCTATTAAAAGAAAACCTATAAATCGATTTACTCTTCAGCTTCGTCATCACCAGCAACGTTCTTGTTGGCGTTTCTTCTCTTAACTCTACCTGGTCTTCCACCACCGTAAGGAGATCTTGGGGAGAAGTCAATGTGCTTCTGGGACTCCAATCTGACCATGAAAGATGGGATGTTGACAATTTGCTTACCAACAGCAATGTGTCTTTGGGTGATCAAGACTCTGGCGTGGTGGATAGATCTGGCCAAACCCAACTTGAAGACTTGGGTTTGCAATCTTCTCTCCAAGAAGTCCTCGATTCTCAAAGCCAAGACGTAATCCAACTTCATCTTGTCCTCTGGCAAAACACCGGTTCTCACCAATCTTCTGATCAAAGCGTTACCCTCGAACAATCTCTTCTCGTCCTTCTCATCTCTGGTCAAAAGGTCACGGGCGGCTCTTCTGATCTTAGACAATTGGAAAGCGATTCTGTAGATCTCTCTCTTGTTCTTCAAACCGAATTCACCAGCCAACTTCAATTCAGCGTCCAAACGAGCAGACTCGTATGGTTGCTTTGGGACAGAGTAAGTCTTAGAGTAAGTTCTTGGAGCACCTGGTAGTTAGTATAAGTTCTTCTAGGAAGGAACTGATGGAGCCATGTGGAGGTGATCACTGGACTCTCCGAACTTTAGTTTACAGAAGCAGTACTAGCAGCTAGACGTGAAGACATGTCATCACGCAAAAAAACAAACAAGGTCACAAGAGGTCTCCCAATTAGTCCAAGGTAAGTCCGTGCGTTAAGCAAAGCTTGTGTAACTGAAGTGTCGGGGTTCAGTCACGGCCTTTCGGCAGATGAATCACACTCTCACTGAACACCATCGTAGCAATGTTTGTCTGAGGTCCCGATTCCTCATAGACACTGGGTGTCTATTTGTTAAACATACGAGGCATAGTGTCTTAGAGTGTTGGAGAAAAAAAATTTTAAAGGTGCGGGACTTGCAAACCTTTTATATTGGTGCGGGTGCGAAAATTTTTCAAAACTGCACAGGCTCGGTTTCAAAATGTGCGCAGGCCCAGTTCAAGATTTACGCTCATCGCGCACAATCCAGCCCGCATCATCTTATGCTCCGATGTTTCCTTTTCAAGCGCGCAGATGATATGCCGCCTCATGCAGGCTGGTTGTTTTAAGTGTGTGGAGCATCCTCTTAAACTTTACACTAAATTACCCCTTGATTGAGCAGCAAAATGAAGTTTGTGGCGCTCATTTCCGGCGGCAAAGACTCGTTTTTTAATATCATGCATTGCATAAAAAATGGCCATGAACTTGTGGCCTTGGCCAATCTTCACCCTAGTGATCCTTTCGTTGAAGAGCTTGACTCTTTCATGTTCCAAACTGTGGGTCATGACATTATAGAAGCTTACAAGAAGTGTGTGGACGATTCGATTTCTCTCTTCCGCAAGCCCATCAGTGGAAAATCAGCTAATGTTTCATTAGAATACGAGCCTACAACCGATGATGAAATAGAGGACTTGTACGAACTTCTCAAGGAGGTACAGGAGAAGCATCCAGACGTGGAAGGTGTTTCGTGCGGTGCCATCCTCTCCCACTACCAGAGGACCAGAGTGGAAAATGTATGTGACCGTTTGGGATTGACCTCCTTGGCATATCTCTGGCAACGTGACCAGACTCGGTTGATGCAGGATATGTGCTCTCTGGGTCTCGACGCCAGAATAGTCAAAGTAGCTGCCGTTGGCCTCAATGACCAGCATCTTGGCAAGCTGATCAAGGAAATGTACCCCATATTAATCAAGCTCAATGCCATATATGATGTACATATATGTGGAGAGGGCGGAGAGTTTGAGACGTTAGTATTGGAAGCTCCATTCTTCAAGCGCAGATTAAGAATCACTGCGCTCAAGATCTTGGCCCATTCCATGGACTCACTGTTTATGAGTGTGAAGGTTGACTCGGTGGAAAAGGAGCCTAACATGGACTTCCAGCTCCAAATTCCCGAGAAGCTTGAGCCGGATTTCGACGCTATTGCAAAAGAAATTCAAGATACTAGCGATACCAATGACAAGTCGCCAGCCAGTATTGAAGCGCCTGTGTTCACCCTTCGGCCTTATTCGAGTGTGGTGGGTGACAGAATCTACTATGCAAATGCCGTCAGCAACCTGGATACCATCGAGAATCAAATGGAAGAAATACTTTGGAAGATCCAAAGGTTTTTGCGTAGCCAGAGTTTGTCTGTTTCTGATATTCAACATGTGACTGTGTTGGTGGACAATATGGATAACTTTGCGGCATTAAATAAGGCGTACCAGTCTTTCTTTGCAGGCAGGTATCTCCCACCATCCCGTGTATGCGTTGAAACCGTTCTTCCTGCGCCCAATATGGTTCTGCTTTCATGCGCCATTGCAAGAAGCGACATTCCAAAGACGGGTATCCACATCCGTTCCCGCTCCTACTGGGCACCTCAGAACATCGGCCCATATTCCCAGGCCATCTTGCATAGTGATGACCACATGAAGCTAGCCACGTTCTCGGGGCAAATCCCGCTTCTTCCCCAATCTATGGAATTGGACACAGATGAGTCTAGACTTAACCATGCGCTTCTATCTCTCCAGCACTTGTATAAGGTGAAGACATTGCTGGGAGCCAAACGCATAGCTGCTTGCACATGCTATATTACGGACCCATCATGGGCACAACTTATTGCTGATGTTTGGAAAAATTATGTCTGTGAGATTGAGCACGGACAAGACTTTTACAATCGTCTTCTTATCCTACAAACCACTGCTTTACCACGTGGAGCACTGGTTGAATGGGGAGGTATGGGGTTCGAAAAAGCTATCAATATGTACGAGGATGATAACGAGTGCGAATCGCCAATGCTTCCGGGCCGTATAGATGCACTCGAAAACTTCACCAGTTGCACGGTTCCTTTGGGCAATTATTTCCACCTGAAGCTAGCGGGTGACTCACTTACAGAATTGATTGAGTTTCTCCGCAACCCGTTGCTCAACAACACATATGTGAGTGTCATGACCGATATTGATACAATCCACAAGCTCTCCAATATGGGGCTTTCTGCAGACTGGGTGCCAGTTCTTGGGGTATGGGACAGCGACGGATCGCGTCACCAGTATGGCTTGGTGTGGGTAAGCTGATGAAAAACCACAGGGACCATTTACAAAAATTAAGACAAAAATACTGGTTTTACCGAAATTTATAGAAATCGTTTGCACTAAAGTTGTTGTATAGAGTATTAGCTGTGCAGTTAGTCTCAATCTGCATGGACTCTTAGTATGGAAAAGTTCGCGCAAAGCTGCTCATCATGCATTTTAGCCTTCATTGATCAAGACTATCACCTATACATAGAGATCTAGATGTTACTGGTCAACCCAGTAAAGCATAGTTTTCTATGCCTACGATCGCAGTCGGCAGCGCTCTTGATCAAACGTAGTGTGTTTGTGATGGGCCGTGAGCGAAGGTCCAAGCCTAAACCCAAACCCAAACCCAAACCCAAACCTCAGAATGAAAAGTTGCAAAACTGGGCCGAAATCGACGACGCTAGAAGAGACAAGCAGACCCGTTTGGAACTTGATCGCAAGCTTGAAGAACTCCGTAACCTATCAAAGAATGTGGGCGAGTATGTGAAAGATCAAGGTTCTCGTGAAGATCAAGCCCGCAAAATGAGCGAGCTACAGATGCCTTCCGACGTCCAGAAAAACAGAGATTCCGGGAAGGGAAAGAACGAAAATCAAGAGGCTTCGAGCTTTGATCCAAAAGAGGAATCTTTATTTACCTCTGTTGTTGCATTGCCAGCCTCGGTAGAAAAGAGGCTAGGACTCGCAGTCAAGTACCTTGTGAATAAATATTATCAGAATTGGCCCATGGTTCTTCATCGGCTCAAAGAAAGCGAGGGATTCAAAGGTTTGCCTGAAAGAGACGTCAGAATGCTTGTTTACCGTATACCAAAATCAGAGCTTGCATCGTTGTTTCCCCAGATCGAAAGCCTTCTACTGGAGGCAGGCATGGCCAAGTCTCCAAAAATCGTCAACCAGTACCTCAAAAGTCTTATACTAGGGTCCAATATCAGCGACGAACATATGGATACTTTCGAAACATATATCAATGAATTAAGGTCCAACTCTAAGCATGGTATCCTTTCGCGTGAATCTTATGAGATACTCATTGAGGCATACGGTAAGAGAAATGCTCTAGACCGTGTGGAAAAAGTGATCAAGGAGATGAGAGCTCATCTGATCGAGCCATCTTTTGACGTCTACTCCAATGTTCTCACCAGTTGCGTGTATAAATCCAGAGACCATAAGCAGGCCGTGCAATTGTTTGACCTGATGAAATTCATTGCAGGATCCATGTCCCCAAAGTCCATCGATTATCAAAACATTATCGTGTCATATGTTAATAACGACAACATCGAGAAAGCGTTGGATATTTACCAAGAAATTATCGATAAAGGAATTGCCTTTACTCAAAGCGCTGCTGTTGCTCTCGCTAGAGGGTGTATTTCACGTGCTGCTCTTAAATACAAGGCCTGGGACTTTATTTTTGAGATATACAAGATGAAATGGGAGCCCACCGTTCCCACGTTGGAATACATTCTTTACATGTGTGCTAGAGATGGAGACTTGAGTTTAGCCAGAGCAGTCTATCATCAGTTAAACCTTCTGAATGCCACGAGCGCCAGGTCTTTTGGCTTTCTCATGTTGGCGTATGCCAACAGCACCGTGGCTGAAACCTCGACTTACAAGGTTCCTGCAATCAGCTTCCATGAGAATGGTAGGATCTTCCGGACTAACATGCTAGACAAGACAGACTTTTCATTGCTTCTTGATAACGCCAAACAAGCCGTGCCTTTCTTGCCTACTTTAACATTCACCACCGTGGATCAATTACTTTCAGAGTCAAGTGCCATTATGGCTCATACCTTATTGGTCAATAAAGAGTTCGCCACCAATGTTAATATGAACACATACTTAAACATTGCTGCTCAATTCTGCAATATTGAAGAGTTCAAGGATCGGTTTGATGAATTCACTTATTTGGATACCTCGGGAATTCCAGATGAATCTGGTTCCGGTAAAGTCATTGTGGAAGACGATGTTTCTGAATTCGTGGAGAACGAAATCGCTGCTTTATCTGAGCCAGAGAAGCCAGCCATTAGAAATTCCACGAAATCACCAATTCTTGCAAAGATTCTCGAGACTGGAAATTTCAAGACTCCCAGAGACACAAAAACCTACACCATCGCCTTGAAAGCAGCATCCATACATAAAGACTATGCTTTTTCCCAGAAAGTTTGGCGTGAAAGAGGCTTGTATCGGAAATCTAATCACTTCAAGAGCCTTACCAGGCAGCAGAAAGATGAGCTGGACTTTGCGTTTGCGACATCCATGGTGCACTGTCTCACGAAGATGAATCTCCTTGACGATGCTTTGGCTATTCTTATCAGTACAGAATATCAGTTCAAATGGACGTGGAAAGAACTCTCCAAGTTGCACGTTGCTGCAGTGAAAATGGGCTACGAGAAAGTCTCAAAGACTGTGCGTGGTATCGCCAATAGAGCACAGGTGACATACGAGGGAAAGATCCGGAGAAGAGATTTTAAAAAGTATACCCTGCAAAGAGGGTATTAACATGTATATAGAAACGGTTCATGACACCTGTTTATGAAGAGGCATTCGGTGGAAGTAGAGAATAGTAATTTATATTCAAAACTCGGTTAACTATATATGTTAGATTCTTGTAGAACGTATTGTACTATGTTAACTATTTATCCGTTGATGGTTCCTCAGCAAGAGGAACCAGTGCGATTTATATAGCTTTTGAAGAGAAACGCGGCAGTGAAAACTCTTCACCACGAACAATGGTGATGATTGTTCGTGGCATCTTCAAAAAGGGGCCATCATTGTTGATGGTCGAACGCCGTGGGACGGCGTTCGTGGTAGCCCTAAATAGGATCGGGCAGAGAGACTTTCTAATCCCTCCATAGGTAGTTTACTACCCATGGCGGATCTGACAATATACATGTTACTTGCAGATGATGCTGACGATGTTCTTCTTGACAATCGTTTTCTGGATTTCTTTGTCGCCTAGCTTTTCTCCAAGCTTCGAGTGACTCTTGATATGTTCAAGTAGTTGGCCTGATGGAAGCTCTAACGTATCGGAGGAAGCTTCAATCGTATCGATTTTCTTTCCATTCAAAATAATGTTGATCTCTTGCACCGACGATGCAATAGGCTGGTCGTTGGGGTATCTCTGGTGTAAGATAGATTGCCATTTTTGGCCTAGACCTTTGCACAAGTTGTACCAGCACTCTTCGGCGACGGAAGGAGTGACTGGTGCCATAACAATCAACAACTTTTTGTATGAGTCCACGATCAAAGCTGGCGAAATGCTTTGCTTCTGCTTGATGACGTTTTGCATGAAATTCGTCAACTTCATGAAATCTGAGACTATAGTGTTCATCGAAAGGTGAACATCAATGGATTTGGCGATTTTGTTGGCGTATGTCTGCACTTCATTGTATAACGCAAGCTCCTCGTTGCTGAAGCTGATGTTATCATAGTACTTGCCATCTAAGGTCAACCCGTAGAAAGTATGGGAACTTTTCGAGGGTACTTCCCCAGAATTGACTATCTGTAAGACATCATCGCTCATTTTAAGAACCTTTCTCAACCATCGTTCGATTCCTTGAATTTGGTCCTCATTCCAATTTAACACGTCTGAAACAGGGGCTGCAAACAAAATCTGTGCTCTCATGGCATCTGATCCATAAGTTTTTATCATCTCGGTGGGGTCAACTCCATTGTACTTCGATTTGGACATTTTTTCGTAGCTCACATTTGGCTTCTCGCCTGAAGACTTGACGATGGGCTGTCCGGCTTCGTTGAAATCGATGTCTGTTGGCTTCAAGAAGCGTCCGCTTCCTGGTTCGGTGAAAGTTTTTCCGTGGACCATTCCTTGAGTAATGAGTTGTTTGATAGGCTCATTCTGAGTCTTGGAACCATCCCACAAGTTGCAATCTCCCAAAAACTTCGATACAAATCTCAAGTAAAGGAGATGCAAGATTGCATGCTCCACTCCTCCAATATAAAGATCCACAGGAAGAAGCTTCGAGGCCTTTTTATGGTCGAATATCTTCTGCTGGTTCTGGGAGTCAGTGTACCTAAAGAAGTACCACGATGAGTCAATAAAAGTATCCATGGTATCGGTGTCACGCTTGGCCTCTCCACCACATGAAGGACACTTTGTGTTGACAAATGTGTCAATAGTATCAAGCGGATTCCCTTTGCCAAAGGACTCCCCTTCAATGTGTGGAAGCATAACTGGCAAGTCTTTATCAGGGACAGCCACCGGGCCACAAGACTCGCAATGTATGATGGGAATTGGAGCTCCCCAGTATCTTTGTCTACTTATGAGCCAATCCCTTATTCTAAATTGGGTTGATTTTTTTCCCTTTTCTTTAGCTTCCAATAAAGAAACCACCTCCTTTCTCGCTTGGGAACATTTAAGGCCATGGAGTCTGCCTAGCGAGGGGAGGCCTCCAGCGAGCACCAGATTATCGTAAAGAACGCCATCTTTATCAGTGAAGACTTCCTTGTTTTGAGCAGCCACATCCGGTTTCTTATGGCCTACCGTGTGTCTTGGTGCAACGTCCGGGTTATGCAAAGCCCAAAATTCGGAATCTCTAATGTCATGAGCAGGGCATCCCATCACAGCACCATGGCCATAGGAGCCTAACACGAAAGGTGCAACGTAAACAGGAACCTCAAATGTCTCCTTTGACTGTCCATCGGGGTTAATGGGTATAGAGGCATTGACATCCTTAAGTTTGTATCCGATTTTGGAGTTCTCAGGTAAGTCATTTTGAGAGCACTGGGCAATAAAGTTTGCCAACTCATTATCTTTCTCTGACATGGAAACAGCTAATGGATGCAGGGGAGCAATAGCAAGGAATTGGACGCTAAACAATGTTTCAGGTCTCGAGGTGTACACAGTGATACTAGAACCAGTACTTGTCAGGAAGTCGACCTCTGCTCCCTCGCTACGCCCAATCCAGTGCTTTTGCATGGCCTTCACCTTCTCTGGCCATTGATTCAAGAGTTTCAAATCGTCCTGCAAATCATCGGCATACTTTGTGATTCCAATGAACCACTGCTCCAATGTCTTCTTCTCCACCAAGGCACCAGATCTCCAGGAACGGCCGTTGGAGTCGACCTGCTCATTGGCCAATACAGTTTGGTCAACAGGGTCCCAATTGATCTCTGCACCCGTTCTGTATGCCAAGCCTTTTTCAAATAATAAGGTGAATATCTTCTGGGTCCATCTGTAGTAATCGGGACGAGAGGTATTGACCTCACGGTCCCAGTCAAAATCAAGAAGCATGAGTTCCATTTGTTCCTTCATTTTCCCAACGTTCTGCTCTGTCCAGTCTGCTGGGTTAATTCCACGCTCAACCGCAGCGTTTTCGGCTGGTAGGCCAAAGGCATCCCACCCCATAGGGTGCACCACTTCCAAGCCTTGCGACCGCTTGTATCTGGAAATCACATCACTAATAGTAAACACTCTTTGATGACCCAAGTGTAGTAGTCCAGAAGGGTATGGAAACATGGTGAGACAGTAAAACGGCTTGGGTGCTTCTCTGACTTCCCTGGTAGGGTGAAGAGTCCCATTAGCAAACGTCTCCTTCCATTTCTGGGCCCACTTTTTGTCTAGCTCATTGAGCTTTATGTTCCCAGAGCTGGGACTGGTGGCAAGAGTTCGGCTGAGGAACCTCTGAACTCTTTGAAGCATGGACTCTGAATTGTGGAGTGGTCTTTGAATCGGCGTTTTAGACCGCGCTCTGTATGCACTACCGGTTTGCAACAAGTCTCTCTAAAGGACATTTATATCGTCATAGGTAGATCTTGTGAGAAGAGATTAGCTTTATTATTTACAAGATGTTTACAAAACCAATTTGCGCTTGTTGATTATTTTTCGATAAATTATTTGAGCGTTGGTTGTGGAGATGATTCACAGTTATATGAGTGTATATCGCGTTGATGCAATTGTACACTTCTAAAAGTCCCTATTATGATTCCACTTTGGCCATTATCACCTTATTAATAGATAATTACCACCGCTAATCAGTTATGCAATATTCAGTCTTCTTTTTGTGGTAGTAGTTGCCGTTGGTTGGTCAAAGAGCGAATTGACGTGAACAAGAAATCGCCAAGGCCTTTGAACCCCATCTCATCCAAGTTCTGGAGGATTTTCAATCGAATGTCCGCGTAAGTCATGGGCAACCATACCACATCCACATCCCTTTGAAATCTCTCTATCGTGGATTCAGATAAAGGCCCTGGGTGTCTGCAGTTGATCTCAGGCAGTGAATCCTCCAACTTCCAGACTTGTTCTGCGCATATGTACGAAAAACATGGATTCTGGATGATGTTTCCCACTGACTTAAGCAGCACAAGATCCGAATTGCTAAAGTGGTTGAGACCACTGAGCTTGCCTAGGTAGTGAACGTCTAAGAACATGCCAGACCCCACGGTTCCTTCTTCTATTTGGAAGGCTTTGTCTCTCCACACAAAATTGGCACAATCCATGATGAAAGCTTTCCTAACTGTCTGAGCCGAAGACTCAGGAGCAAACTTCAATGTTTTGAGGAAACTTGTGTATCCTAGAGCCTCAGATACTATTAATGGGTTCGTGGAGCATATGAGACGATAGAACAACGAGGTGGGAGGAATGAAAAACTCGCCATTCTCTTTAATGTGATCGCTTTCTACAGCCGATCGAATGACTCGTAAGTATTTCATGAATGCTATTTTCACCAGAAGGTGTAATCGAGACCACACTTCACTAACGAGATCAAAGATGACTGGAGTGAATATCTTCAACAATGATAAGACTCCTGGACCATTTGATTCAAGAAAAGCAAACTTTCTAATACCAATGCTAGCATTGTACAAGAAGCTCAGTGTAATTGAGTTCGCTGCTTTGAACTCCAGGTCATACAAACTTGCTATATGAGTAGCAATACCTTCAAGTGTAGGCTTAAGGTTCAAATAAGCGAGATTAGCAAACCTTAGTAGCTCGATTTTCTGCTTCAAAATGACTTGGGAGTTTGTCTGAGTGTCCATAAACTGAGATATTAAGTTGCCATACTCCAACAAGCCGCCAAACTGAGCAAATTTGATTAGCCCTTTAAAAGTAAACATCGGCGACAGTGCTTCGTCGCTCAAAATATGATACTTCAAGGCAAAAAGAAATTTCTTATAGAATGGATCCAAAGTACCCGAATCAAGAAGCCTAAGACTTGTATACAAGCATCTCATTCTTATATTTTTCAGGGCTGTTGCACTCAACACAGAGCTTGGATTCAGGAATTTGATATTCTCAAAGTGTTTTGCAAGTGCAGGCACTGAACTTATAGTACTGATTGGCACAGTGTCTCCTTCAATAGATGGTGCTAGAAGATCGTGGGCCGAATCAGGAGTAGGGTCTAATTTCCTTCGTTTTGAGAAAGGTGTGAATGACTTGAAAAGACGACTCAACTCAGAGTCCACGTCGGATATAGCCGTGCTGAACTGATTAGACAGACCTCGCCGTATTTTCCTCGCCTCTCGCAATGCTGGTATGTCACTGAAGCCTATCGTATTGGACAGAGCCGTGAGATGCGGCAATGGGTTGGACTTGAAATAATGCCGGAGATCTAGCTGAGGATTGATTCTTGAAAAGTGATGCAATAACAATATAAGGGAATCGTCCTGGGGAAACCTTAGGTGGAGGTCTGTGACCATCTGAATATGCCAAGGTCTGAGCACGTTTTGTTTAGTCTGTAATGTGCTCTGACGAGATGTACCCACTACCAATAAAGTGGCGATATATGGTCTAGAAAACTCAAATGAAAGGAGGCCAAACAACAACGGAAGCGAACGTCGGGTACATGAGTACGCCTGGTCCCCAAAGTACGGAAGAACGCAGATCAACCACATCAATAGCTTCTGCTGCAAAGGTAAAGGAAGGCGCTTCAGTTTATGCTGTTTACCATTCTTGTAGTAAAGTTCTGGAGCACCCACACATCCCAACACTTTCAAGTATAAGTCGGGCGATAAATATGACTGATGTTTAGGGATCATGCATTCTTTGAGCAATTTCGTCTTGTGTGGTAAGGCGAGTGTGGATCCGATCACCGTCGCTAGCAACTTGGTGATGTTTGTAGGTGATAGACCATTGTTGATGGCGAGATGAGACAACTCATTGAACACTTGGGTATCCTCAAAAGTGTTGTTTTGGATTTCCTCTACAAGGACAGACAGAGGATCCGGTTCGGCCATCTAAGGTCATGGACATTAACTAAGTAGAGTATCAATGTTTACTCTGTCTCGGTCACGTGAGCGGCTCTGCGAGTGCGTCTTCTGCAAGTGCTGAGACAGTTGACATAGAGATGGTAATATGATATAATATACTTTTGTTTTAGATTTCTCATATCTTTCTAATTCTGCTGTTAAATACCGCCTGCTTCTCTGTACCAACGAACACCGCGGTCAAAACTCACAACACAGAGACCTTCATTCGAGTCTCCTCCGGCACCGCCTCGAACACCTTTTCGAATATACGAAACCCCACTACATATGCTGGCATCTGCCTCGTCTTGTGTGGTGTCTTCCAAATCGGTAATGCTGATCTGAATTGTAGCTTCTCTCTCCCTCAGTTCCATGTTCCACACTCTGACACATTTGTCGAAACCACATGAGGCTAACATAGACCCATCCTCATTGAAACTGAGGCCCATGATCCAGCCATCATGTGCAAAGCCACCAATTGATGTTTTGGCAGAGTGTGACAGCGTAGTCAACGATCCCACATTCTCGCCGTACTGTACGTCGTACAACGAAATGGTGCCTGCAGACTGGTTATCTCTAGCAACGGCAAGAAGAGAGCCACCGGGGGAAAAACACAAAGCCCTTGGGATTGACGTTGACCCGCGTCCATCCTTTGCTTGAAGATCTGTAGAATGGAAGGTGAATATCTGCTTTTGGGTTCTGAATCCGTACACCACGATATCTCCTGCAGTGTAGCCAACAGCACACAACCCTTCGTTGGAAGGCGAAATGGCCATAGAATTGGGAAAAGATGTGAAATTAATTGAAGCATTGATGGTTCCACATTGTTGTAACTCAACGAAAGGGCCTTCTTCGGTGAACGAGACGTTCATCTCAAAAACTCCAGTAGTGCCATTGGCCTTTGTAGAAAGGAAGTAGTGTTGAACGGATTCCGGGTCCTTGAAGAAGCCAGGACACCAGAAGTCGCTTTTGAACAAGTCTTTTGTATCGAGAGCAGTGAAGGTGGCGAGGTCATCATTTTCATAGTGGTAGAACAGAATTGACCCGTCAAAACAAGCAAACGCCACCACGCAAATCTTCTTGTTCTGGCCAGGTGGAACATCTTCAAATACCGCAACATGATGAATTCCGATATTGTTGATAAGCTTGCGGACAACATGTTCCAATGGCACATGGATCTCGTCTTTCTTATTATCCCAGAATGCAGCATAGCCATCACTCGACACAGTGATGGTGTACTTGTTGGTTATGACCACACTCAGTATATCCAGCTGGTGTGCCTGCGCTGCGGACACGGTTGTGATGAATTGCTTACCCATTTCCAGTAGCGAGAGTGACGAGGCTATGAGGTTGAGACTATGGAGTTGAAAACTGAGTCTGGTATCAATAGTGAGACTGAGAGTGTATGGAGTGCGACGGTGCGACGTGCGACAGGGCCACTGGTGCCGCAACCAAATGGGCTGCGAAATCACCTGGTCAGCACAAACACATCCACCCGGTTTATGTTCAAGAAAATCTTCCGTTCCTCTGGAGGTTACCCCCACGAATTTGGGGGTCTCAGGAAAAGCTACGGTTCTCAAAAAGATAGTATTACCTCTTCCTCGGGGCAAGAAACTGAGACTGCTTCGGTCACAGACACCCATAACCATGAAAACCGACACTTTCTCGGGAAGCCACTCAGAAACAACTCAAAGACAAGTGAAACTGAAGAGCACGATGTTTCGGATACCTGGGATCCGTTTGACTCAAAGCATACAATGAGGAAGTCCAAAAGTTTTTCGTTCAAGTTCCGTCCCCAGGTGAGCCCTACCTCCATGACAAAGAGTAGATCCGTACACTTTGCTGATGACTTGGCCAGCTACCAGGCCGAAATGAAGTTATTGCACGAAAAAGAGAGGTTGATGAGAGACAAACAAGAGTACACTGAAAGTGAAGACAGCTCTGAGAATAGCGGTGATATGTGTCAGGGAGATGTGGTCATGGATAGACAAACATCGGAGGACGAGAATGATGTGGAGGTCTCACAGAGTGGAACCGAAACTGAGTCTAATGAGAGTAGCCAGGGTTCAAAAAGTTTAAGCAGCAGTGATCTGTACTCGAGAAGTGAACAAAGCAAGACCCTTCAAACAGGCACCAGAAAATTTGATGCAATGTCGCAGTCTCCAAGTGAACATGACGGCAGTGAGCACCTGGAATTGTCTGTGAACAAACGACAAGCCAGAAGAAGCAGAAAAGCTGGAAAAGTTCTCCAGAGTTTCTTTCCAGAAGAGGAAACCAAGTCGGAGAAAGTGGAAAGTGAAAAAAAGGTGGTGAGTAAAGTGGAGAAAGGTCCGGTGGAAGGGGGAAGCGGAGATGTGGATGGGGAATTCAGCAAGCCAAAGAATAGAAAAAACCCCAATGTAAATTTCTCTGACTCTACAGATGTGGAACTGGCAGAAGATATGCCCATCAAGGCCCTCCCCCTCTTGTACCCGATATACAAGCAGATATACCAGATGATCCAGCTTGAGCACAAAGAAGAGGCCAGTTGCAACTTGGACCAGCTCCAGCGAGATGTTTCTGAGGGCTTGATGGACCTAGACCAAACCCTCCTGAGCACCAAGGCTCAAACCTTGAATATGCAAACGGAATTGCGGAACCTCAAAGAACTGCTTCTTACTTGTGAAGAGAAGTGGAAGCAAATGCAAATTGAAAACGAAGGGGAAGTTCCAAAGGCAGAGCTTGAAGCCTTAATCAAGAAGCAGCAGACACAGCTTGACCAGCAATCCGAGGCTGCGGATTCGGCAGCTCAGGCCCACCAGAAAACCATAGTGAAGCTTAACGAGAAATTGGCTCTGTTTGAGGAGCAGGTGGTTCGGTTGGACGAGAAGCACGCCAAAGAGGTTGAGGCATGGAAGAAGAAAATCGAGCTAGCAGCCAAAGAAAACCAGGAGCTTAGTCGCCAGATCCGCACGCTTTACCGCAAAACCAAGGAAGTGGACCAATTCCAGGCGGCCGAAAGCCGGATTTTGATGGAGACCAACACACGACTCGAAGCGGCTGCGAAAACCAGCCAGTGCGAAAAAGAAGCACTCCAGGCCCGGGAAGTTGAGCTTGAAGCGCAAGTCGCCGAGCACCAGACGCGATTAACTGAGCAACAAGAATTGGCAAAAGAGCAGGAGCAACAGCTTCAAAAGTTGCAGGCTCAAAGAGAAGCTGAAAAGAAAGAGGAGCAGGAGTTCAACCTAGCGCTCAAGCGCGAGTTCAAAGACATGAAGGAAACCAAACAGCAGCTCAGCGTGAAATGTGGAGAGACAGAAAAGGCGTTGCAGATTCAACAAGAGAAGATTCAAAAGTTGGTCCTAGACCTCCACACCGCGCAAAGCATGGGAGAAAACTTTAGGCGTGAGGCCGAGAAGTTGAGGCAAGAGGTGCGCGATCGGAACATGGACTTGAGTGCGGTGCGCTTCTCCAACCAAGTCGCCGTGGCCAACTTGCAACAGATCATCCACCAGAGCTACCGGATCTTGGCGCCTCGGTTCCAGCCCGAGTCCACGCGGAATTTTTCCCAGATATATCTGGAGTTGGCCAAAATCAAACTCATAGATGGCGGCAATAAAGGCGTGGTGGTTATACTTCTTGCTTTTTTGCAGACGGCGTTGGCCGATCTTGTACGGCAGTATGAGCAAAACGAAGAGGCACTCGGTACAGAGGTGGAGAACCGGCGTCGGTTTCAGGAAGATGTGCTCAGCACCTTTCGCAGTATTGTCAAGCAGATAGTGGGCATGAATCGGGAAAAGAGGCCGCGCTCGCCCAAGAAGAAGAAGGGATTCAAGTGAACTAACAAGTGGCTTCATGTGCTTCAAGTCAAGCCTTGCCAAATCATCCGTTGGAAATAGACCCCTAGTTTAGTTGTTGTGAGTAGGTTAATTTAGCCAGCGAAAGAGAGAGAGAGAGAGAGAGAGAGAGAGAGAAAGTGTAGTAGTAGTAGAGGGTTGTTGAGTGCAGGTTCGCGGCGACGCACAAAAGGTTCTAGTCACAATGGGTGCAAATACATTCTACACCATGACCGAATCATACAAAAAAGGGCCCAGGTGGCCATCGTTTTGGTGGCGAAAGCCCGAATCCATTCCTGAGTCTCCAAATACAGGCTGTTCTAGAGGCAGCAAAAGAGAGAGATTGCGGCGGGCCTTGAGCCAGAAACTCAAAAGCAATCAGTTCTCGGCCAAGCATAGAAAGGCCAGTTTCTTGAAGTGGCCCAAGAGACAACATTTCTCTCCCCATGCTGCCGTTACAGCTTCACCAGATTTCACTCTCAATGACTTGCCGGACCCCGAAACAATGCTGCCTCTTGTTGCTGTTGATGATGATAAACCAGGACACGACAATGAAGCTAGGCCTGTGGAAGGTGCTGGAGGTGAAACAGGCACTGAAGGGGTCTTTTCTGTTGGTAAGAGTGCAGTAAACGAGAAGCTGGTTTCAGGTCGTTCGGTGAAACAAGTGCCTGTACTTGACCACACACTTCTTAGCAAAATACGGTCGAAATGGCTGAAGCCAGATGTGGGGCCAGGTGTGGTGGGAGCTTCTAATAGGAAGCCCATAGCGTTCCTTCACGAGATGAGACCTGGGTTCACAACCACCGAAGTTAGTTACACTAATGCCTAGAGAGTTCTCGGAGCTGCTTTTTTAGATGAGCTCTTGTGCCATTGTTTCCGAATTCAATGAAATTAGGTTTTGTCAACAGCCCACTGATTCCTGCTGTCAAGTATTAATATATTTCTAGACTCACATGACCGCGCTCACGTGTGCATGAATAGAATCGCGCGGTCACAACGTAGAGTTTTCTTTGGGGTTCAAAGAGTAGCACTCAATCGTTTATCGGGGCTTCAATCTGAAAAAATGTCCCGTTTGGTCGAATCTTTAAGCAAATCAAATGTTTTCCATAACTTCCTCTCAGTACCGCACCTGGCGTTAACCATCAAAGACAATTCTCAAATTTTTGTGGCCTTTCTGAATGTGATCAAAACTATCAACATCCATGGGGATAACACATCTCGGGTCTTAAACACCAACTCTGCCACGTTCATAGTGAAGGAGCTCGTTTTAAACCATAATTCGTCTCTTTTGGCTTCGGTGGGCTCCAATAGTGTCTATGTGTATGATGTCAAGTCTACCCAACACCTTGTTGGAAATGACTTGTACTGGCTGCATCCTTTTGCATGCTTACCCGAAACCAAGTCTACCATTAAATCCGTTCTCTGGCATCCAGCAAGTGGTCTGAATTCCGAGTTGGTGATTCTCACCGAGAACAATATTTTACTGTATGACCTTGTGATGTCAAAGACAGTACCAGTGCTAGCAATTGACTTTGAAAAGTACCCAGAACTCAAAAAAGAGGGTGTTCTGTCAATAGCATTTGGTTCCAGTATACACTTCGCTGGCTCAATTACGCTTTACCTCTCGACAAATGATGGTAATGTATACGCCATTTACCCATTTCTTTACCTTGGTGCTAAGATTTGGGCCACGAAAGCCGCTGCTTTGAGATATGTGAGCGAATGGGACGCTACCATGGACTCCATCGATGGTTTTTTACCGGACTCGCTGGATTTCCAAGAAGCCCGTCATCCTCTCAGTCACCAGGCCAGATTTGTGGGTAGTATCCGGCAGCAACTTGAAGCACCTTTGTGTCAGGAGGCTTTAGACACCCAAGGGTTTTCATGGGCTCCCAACTCTCATGTCATTGATTATAAATTGGCAGGTCCTCTCGCGTTCACAGGCCCCAATGCGAAGATCTTGGAGGTATCCTCCAACGAGAGATTCCCGTGTTTGGTAGTGGCGTTCGAGGAAAAAGGCGGAAACACTGGTATCAAAACCTTTGCTCAAATCGACCCTATTGTCTTGTCGTTTAATACGGCTTCTATGAATGAACCTTTACCCGTGGCACCTCCTGCCGCTCCTGAACCAGACAAGATCATTTATAAAAAGACCAAAAAAGGTTTTGGGTATGAAGAAGTGGTGGATTTTGATAGCAATATGAAGCTACTGAGCTATAAGGCTCAGATGAAGGTGTACAAGGCTCAACTTTTCGCTCACAAGATTAAAACTGCGTATTACCAATACGCTTGCGAGCACTTTAACAAGTTGAGTGTTCTTACAAATGACTCGCTCCAATTTCCCTTCAGTGAGAGCATTGCAAGTTCTTTTAAGCTCATAGAGAGATCTATTTTCGTTCTCAACATGTCTGGACAACTTCTCATTGGAGACGCTTCAAGCCTAACCTTGCAGCTTCAATCAGAATATCAAGCCAACTTAGAGATTACTTACAAGCAAAAGAATCTTCCAAACATTCCTAGTACTTGCGACTATGACTTCGCATATATTGATGACGTAATAGAAGGAACCGGGAGCTATGTTCTTGCATTCACGTCAAAAGCACCTGTCTCGGTGATTCAATTAAGACCCAAACCACCCAAGATCGAACCGCTCATTATTATGCCAAGACAATCTGAGCCCAAAGAGAAGTCAAATTCTCCAGAGCCTACTCCACTGAAAGTTGATGCATTACCCTCTGAAGATTTGAAGTTGATTTATGGGGGGATAAATACTGCACCACGTCCACGGCCAATCGATCTCTCCAACGACTTCCTTCAGCCAGTCTTTAACTTGACATCTGACTTTATCACCAAAATCGGAAAGTCAACGCAGTACTTCATTGCAGTCCAGATCAAATTGGGCCTTCAGTTGGATAACCTCAAGTCTCAAATCAAAGTCTTGGAGGGTTTGCCAACTTGCCAGAGAGACAAAATCTCCAAAATCGATGAAAAAATAGACATCGTGGTGAGACGTCAGGACTCGATGCTTAAGAGGCTTGAAGATGTGCGCCTCCTGATCATAGAAAAGTTTGAGGCGTGTAAGTCCAAACACACTCTCCCGCTCTCGGACGAAGAAAGAAGTTGGTTCCATGAGCTCAATGCCATCACCAAAAAAGTCACCTTGGACGATGGTCAAACTCCTAGCTTGGGTAGCCGTGTGGAAGCCTTGAAAGAGAAAGTGAGAAAAGTGACCAATAAGGACAAAACACAAGATGAAGACGAGGCCATTGAAGAGTCCCTCTCGAAGTTGCGCTTGGGTGTGAGCTTGTATAATATCAACAATACCTTGGAAAGAGAGCAAAAGCGTGTCCAAAGAATCAAGGATACAATCGAGGGCTTGATAATCAAAGTGCATGATGCAGGGTTGAGCACGTAGCATTTTAACACTGGTTTATATAAAATTACTATAAAATACTTTTTTTTACTTTGACTTACTCTAAATTAGTCTTGACTTCTATTTGGAGTTAGTTCTGGCGAATCTTGTTGGCGTTAGATTCCACGTTCTGTTCTGATATGCTTGGTCTAAAGCTTTTAGATCAGCTTTATGCAGAAGGAGGTGCTGGGGGTGCTGGGGGTGCTGGGGGCGTAGGAGGTGCTGGTGCTGCTGGTGCTACCACTGATGGTGCTGCTGGTGGTGGAGGTGGAGCGGTTTTTGGCTCGTTCAGTAGAAGTTTTCCGTCTTTGAAAAAAGACGAGCTGGTTTTGGTTGCATTGAAAACCGGAGGTGGAAATATGTGACTCGTAGGAGGTGGTGGTGGTGGCTGCAAACGTGATCCCGGGGCTTGGACGTCAGGAGGAGCGAAACCAGGCGGCGGAGGCAAGCTGCTTGGTGGTACCTGATTCGGCAAGAATGCTGTTGCTGGTGGTGGAGGTGGTGGAGCATTCCTGAAAGGTTCCGGTGCTGTGGATTGGGGCATTTGTGGGAGTCTTGGTGGAGCGAAGTATGCCCCGCTCGGGCTTTGCAATCTATAATGATCTTCCATGGGTGGCCCAGTTGGCTCTGGGATCTGGCTCATCCATGCCGGCACATTAGGCTCCAATCTTGATCTTTTCGATGTCTGATGCTCATTATTGGACTCTCTCTTTGATTGGTATGCCTGTTCCGCGACAAATGGTGTAGATTGGCTATTCAGTCCCATCTCCACCACTGCCTTACAGTCTCTTGTGTAGTGGCCGACTTTTCCACACTTCCGACATACGATTTGGGTGACATCGATGGCAGGGGCTCTGCGCTGCGCATTGAAGATCTCTGGTGGAACATAGGGTTTTGTTTCTCGCAACGTACCGTTCAACACAGCCAACTCTCGAAGTTGGTCTCTCTTCATGTCATTCTGGCCAAAGGGAGAAGAGATGGCTTTCTCGATGACTTGATTGGTAAGTTTGATGGCTGCGTTGATTTTGGCCGTGGTCTCGGCAGTAATCACCACATGCAAATCGTCCTCCACACTCAGTGAATTCGAAGCTTCAGTCGACTTACCATACTTCACAGAGCCCTTTCCACGGATAGCCAATTTGGCCCCAGAATCGTCCTGGAGCTGTCTTAACGTGTTGCCTCTAGGCCCGAGAAGCAAGCCCACGAAGTTGATGTCGGGGTAGTCCTTCACTGGAATGTAGAGTTTCTCTGATGTTTTTGCCGGCTTGTTGTAATCTGCTGGTGGCTCGTAGTTTCTGATGCTAGTGATGGCCACCTCCACAAGAGCGTGCCTCTCTTTATCTATCTCATCCTGTATTCTAATATCTCTGGTATTGGTTCTGTTGCCACTCAGGTCGTACTGAGGAGGAGGAGAGGGATCTCTTTTGAAGTTCTTGACTTCATTTGAGGGCAAGTGCTTCAAGAAGGAGTCTTTGGAGTTGCCTGCTTTCCTCAAAAGGTCCGATATCTCTTCTATTCTGAAAATTTGCTGATATGCATTGATTTGTTCCTGCGTCAAGTGCCCTGTGATGATGGTATCCAACTTCTCTCCGCCAATCTCGACAAAACGAGAGCTTTTGCCGGCCCACTTAGTAAGGCGGTTGGGATTTCGGCCTCTATCGGACATAATATCGCTTGCACACTGATAAGTTGGTTTTTCACGCAGCTTGAATAGTAGCACTGCGAAAAAAAGGTGGAGGCAGTTCAAAGGGTCAGATGATTAGATCTCCCTGACGATCAATAAACCAGAGATACACGTCCAGTATCTTTTCCGGAATACTTCTGTCTGTCTAATATCAAAACTTATGGGTTGCTTCGGAAATTCGCTTTTGGAATGTTGGAAGGTTGGGATGTTCGGATGTGTCCGAAGCAATAAACAGGTCTCATGCCAGTGCCACCCAACTCGATGGCAAATCCGCAAGCATATATAGACGCCGTTGAATCCTGAGACACCTAGGCACTTGATCACAAAAATTCATAAAAAAGTCTAGATGGACCAAGAATTCACAGTCAAAGTGGCTGTATACGATTTGTCTCATGGACTAGCAGCCATGTATTCCCCAATGATTCTTGGCATGAAATTGGATGCCATTTACCACACCTCCATTTTAGTCTATGGCAAAGAGTACTACATTGACCAAGGAATCAAAGTATGCGATACCCCCGGTAGAACAAAATACGGGACGCCAATCGAGGTGAATTACAGGGGGGCGACCCTGATAGAGCCCGAAATCTTCGACGAATTTCTTGAGGAGCTTCGCAACCACGAAGAGGGGAAATACTCAGCCTCGGCCTACCATTTGTTTGATAACAACTGTAATCATTTCACGGATGTTTTGCTAGAGTTCTTAGTTGGCAAAAATCTCGAGGACCGAATTTTAAATCTTCCCCAGCAGGTGTTGTCAAGTCCAAAAGGTCAGCTTCTTAAAGAAATGTTGGGTGGTGGTGAAGGTGGAACGCAGGGAAATGCCCGCTTCGGGTTTTGAAAACACGCAGGGTTGTCCCTAATACAGTGGTTTCATTAACTGTGGATAAGCGGCGAACACAAAGAGGCGTGCATTTGTGTGCCTAGTCACAGAAACTAAATATTATTGAAGGAAAATTACCAAACCTTTTCTTGTATCACATTAGTATCTTCAAATCGTAATTAGCTCTTAAAATCATAATATTCTCGCCAAATCTTAATCAGCAGCGCTGTAAATTTAAGATTTAAGGGCGGTTTTGGCTGCCGATCATAACGCTCACACTTCGCAGATTGTTTCATGTGTTCCGAGTATAGTAATCAATCATGCATGGATGCGACGAGCGCCCAATTGCGTGCCTGCGAGCCTTCACCTAGTCTTGGCTGCAAATTTGAAACGCAGGAGCGGTTTCACGTATAAATACAGAGTTTCCCACGCAATTCTTGGTCGCAATACTTTCTGATAACACTCATTCCACCTTTCAATCGACATGGAACCTCCAGCAAAGCAAATGAACACCAATATGACTTTCAACCCTCGGACCTCTGGAAGCCTCTCTGTTACAGCCTCAAGTGGACACACTGCGGCCAGCACCGAGGAAACAGATTTAGATTTGACTCTTCCGTCCAATATCGCCGCAGATTACACTCAGTCAAGCTCCTACAACAACCCGGGCAACTCAAAATCATTCTGGAATCAGGCCGTTATGTCAGGGTATCCGGCCCACAATTCTGGACTTGGAAACTTATTAGAGTCTCCCCAGTTGGATGATCAGGAAATACAATTACCCAGCTTTATGTTCAACTCAATCTACACTCAAGGCAATCAGGAAACTTTCAAGGCTGGCCATTATCCCCTGGGCATTGAGAGAGCGCCACTCAATACCAAGGACTATAACAACATTAATAATAGAAGGGCTACGGGCAAGGACACTACTGTCAGTCCCTTGCAACCTTTCATTAATCAATATGGTTCAAACAATCAGATAATCGCAAATTCTTCAAAGAAAAAGACGGCCTACTCTGGCAACTTCAATCCGAGAGTGGCGAGCTATGACGGCAGAACGGCGTCCTCTGAAACAAAGACATCTTCTCTTTCTGACTCAAACAATTTTGCGAAAGCTTACACTTCAGGACTGCAAGCCATTGAAGCTAACACATCCGATTCTCTAGAGATGTTGGGAATCGAGCTTTCTTATAAGACACAAGTCAACAAGGCAATGTATACAAAGCTCTTATCCCTCAATGTGGACAACGGAGGCTCCACTGAAGCAGAATTGCAAACAGAAAAGGACTCATTGAAACTCCCCCAGAATTATTACCAGTTATTCAGAGATCTCACTCACACTTTAAACGAAAGAACCCAAGAGTTAGAGGAGACGAAATCGATCATGGAAGCCATATTAGTTAGCCTCGTCATGACAAAGGACAGCACAATTACCACTAATGGAACCTTTGATGCACAAGACTTAGCCCACAAGATCACCAGCAAAATGGCAGTTTTGCAATCTGAGAATGAGGCACTTTTGCAGATGGTGAGCCACAGCAACAAGCAAAGTCTCGTGATTGAATTGGGCATTCTCAAAAGCGAAAACCACGCATTGCGGGAGAAAATTAAAGAATTGGGTTTGCAGGATTAATTAGAGACCCATACCTCTTATCCTTTTAATAAATATATATTCATGAGACATAAAAGCGAGATGCTCGCGGAAACTGAAACGCACAAACGGCAAAACACATCCTGTTGCAAAGATACTCTTAAGATGCAATCTGTGAAGGGAGGTTATGAATCAGAAGAGACTAAGAGAATGCTTGAGCAGGTCTCAAGTCCAAAAGGTACCTGGTCGTCAGAGTCTCACGAAGGCCGGTCCCACAAATCGGTCCATGGACGGCACAAGCAGAAAAGTATCTCACCACCCTCCAACTCTACATCCAAGTCCTCAGTATCTGCAAATTCAATGGCACTGAGTGCAGCTACAAACCTGAACAAAAGGCAGTGTTATAAAGAGAGTAGTCCGTCCAGCGAACCTAGCGCCAATGATACTCTCTACTCGGCCTCACAAAGTGGACCTCTCAACGACAATCAAGTCAGCCTGCTCCATCAAGAGGATGATGAAACATTGCTGAAAGTCTACGAGATTTCACTAGACCAGCAAACGTTCCAGATTCCAGCCTTGGAGGCCATGTTCCTTTTGTCGTCAATGAATCGATTTGGAAAGAGTATCAGCAGCATTCAAGATACCTTCGGGCAATGATACATAGCAGAAGCAAAGTCCAAGCATCGGCTGATCTACCACAAATCAAAAAACTCCCTCCATGTTGCCCAGCTATCCATCTCGACGTCATAAATATAAGCCATGGAGTGTCTTAAGGAAGACTGCAAATACTGCGGTTGGTAGTCGTATATGAACATCACAAGGGCCCACGTGGCCACGGCAAAGTACTTCCATGTTTTATCATAGATTCCCGATTTCAAGCGGTTTGCCTGAGCAGTGTTTAAGTCGTTGAACTTGACTCGGGCACCATGAATCTGGATGGACGGCTGACGGCACTGGAGATACATGTCGAGAGCTATTTTCCCGGCCGCAATCAAAACCCGCGAGAAGCAGTATAAAGTGATCTGGTGAGTGATACCTGGATTGAAGTAGCCGAAGTGCTGGGAATAGACCACCCAGCCTGAAACCGCACCTGCAATGAGTTTGATCAAGCCCATGTTGGGACCTAACATCTTCTCCTGCTTCAACAAGTTGACTACTGTTTTGTATATGATTGCAAACGAAGCCAACACCACGGAATGTTCTTTGGTGGCCTTGAGCACCTGCTTGAGTCGGGGACCCATGGGGCCTGAGCGATAGAGTAAGTTGATCACCAACGCGTGAGAGAAGCGGATCTTGCCCCCGTAAACAATTCCATTTCGGGACGATCTGAGGATCTCGAGGAGCGGGCGGTAGAGGGGATTTGCTAATATAGTCATACGGCCGGCGTACTAAATGTGTGGGGGAAGGTGGAAGTAATTGAGTGCTGGAGGTGAGCAGAGTGCGTACCGAGGCAAGTGCGATTCATGCGAATACACTGTGTGGAGAGAGATTGGCAGGCATCGGACGTGTGGAGGCTCCCATGCGCGTAACAGCCGGTTTCTTATGAATATATAAAGTGAAGACACGGCCCATGTGCGGCTGAGAGGATTGCTCGTATATCATCGACTATGTGTTTCTGGCTTTCTGAAGCCGAGCCTATCTCCAAGTATTTTCTTAGTCCTCGACTGTAATGCACACACCTCACCATTGATACATGCCCCAACATAACACTCTCCATACATAACACTCTCTATACATGACATTATACCATAAATGGTACTTTACCATACACTCTCTGCCATAGAGCTACTTCTCAAAAGCCACGTCATCAATAATATATTATATACACCCGCCAGATGATACTCTTTACTTCCCAGTATTCTGTACCAAAAAGTCACATCATTACGGTGTTCTCTGCATGACATTACAGTTGGGTGTGAGGTGATTAGCATTCGTATACACTGCGACCACACATTTTTAGGAGGAAGCTAAAGCCGAGACAGAAAAAAAAAAAGTAGTCACCGATATTTTGTTATGTTTTATTCCGTTGTATGCATCAAACAGTAGAGGTCAAATTAACGCAGACCATTTTCTAGTGGAGCATGCCTGTGATTTGTGACGTCTTTTCTGATGTATGTCGCTCGTTTTTTTAGTCTCACAGCGTTTCAAAAATTTTTCATACTCTTGAGAAAAAAATTCAGGCGAGAAAATTTTATCTTTTTTCTTCTGTTTCTAGACAAGTCTACAGTCCCAAATCTTTCCAAAGGCAAACCAACACTCTTGTTCTTTTCGAAGGTCACCGCCATCTTTGCCTCAAACACTTTGTTCTGTTAGTACTGCCTGTTCCATTCAGCTCCAGACTTACAGCCACTTTAAGATCACACCTCCCTGGACGCCAAATCCGTTTGATTGTGTCTGGTATATTGTCTCGTGGACTTTTCTTAGCGTGAACTTTGAAGCAAGTTTTGAAAATGTCTATCTCATACGCCAACGTCGCCGCCAAGAAGCACGACGCTGAAGACGTCGAGCTGGCCCCTACATCCCATATTGCCGCGGAGTCTGCTGGCGCTTCCGCTCAAAAAGTTGATTCTGTCGCCACCTCCTCCGGTAGTGACCAATCCACAATTGCATCTACTGCCGAGACTCTGGCCTCGGAATCTACTCAAAAACTGGTTGCTCCTTCGAAAGAGGAGAAGAAGACCTTGACCCCAGCTCCGGTTCCCTCTAAATCCGTATGGGGTTCGGCAAACGCCTCCGTTCAAGCTTCCGAGGTTGATGAACACAAATGGCCTACTCCTGATAGAATATCAGAAATCGGCCAGCAGTCCCAGAAAGCTTCCAACAACCCCGCCTCTAAATTTATCAAACCTAACAAGTGGGTGCCTATCAATGCGAAGGTTGTCTTGCCAAGTCCCAGAAACTCGCAACTTAACGGAGGTAGTGGAAACCAGCTGAAAAACAAGAGAAAAAACAAAAACACCCGTAAAAACAAAGTTTCTCACCAAGATTCTGCAGCAAACGGCTTCACCCATGGTAAGTCTGACGAGTCCAAGGATGAGGAGCTTGAGAATGACGACAAGTCTCGCCACAACGGGTTGTCTCATTCTGAAGAAAGCCAAGACAACAGCATCGAACAAGGACAAAGTCAGCAAAATTACCAAAACGGCGATAAACGTTTCAATTCTCAGCAGCAAAAAACTTATAGAAGATACAACCAAACCGGGACAGTGCCAGGCCAGCAAAGTACCAGGGCCCATCAACAACCTCAACAGCGCCAGCAAGGCGGTTTTTACCAACAATTCGTTCCTCAACAATATCAAGCCAATAACAGGCAGTTTAGACCTAATGGTTCTTATGGAGGAAGATCTAACAGCAACGGAAACATTCACCAAGGAGCAAACCAATTTTCTCCTCAAAACGGTGGTTTTATTCCCATGGGTTCTGTCCCCTTTGTTCCTCTTCCGCAACACCCTCAACCAATGATGGGAATGCCTTACGGTGCTCCAATTCCCGTTCAGATTCCACCTCCAATCAGCCCCAAGCAAAATCCTCAACAAGCCTTGACTCAACAAATAGACTACTACTTCTCTGTTGGTAACTTGATAAGAGATGTATTCTTGAGAAAGAATATGGGTACTGAAGGTTGGGTTGACTTGGACTTGATCTTGAACTTCAAGAGAGTGAAGATCATTGTTAATGGCATCAGAAATTCTATGGAGGAATCTGACGAAGCCATCAAGGAAGAATTGTTGGACAAGTCTGTTGTCAAATCCGTGCAGCAATGTCAAAATTTGGAAGTTGGTTACTTGAATGGAAAGGAGGCCAATGATGCTAAAGCCACCGAAATTCAATTGAGAGTGAAACAAAATTTCGAGAAATGGATTATCTCGGATAATTAAATGATCTGGAAACAGTTTTTTTTTTTTTTTCGACGAATCATCCTTTCTCTTTTTTTTTATTTTTACCAACAATTACACTCAAGATGAATTTTTGGCTTTAAATTCATTCTCCAGCATCAATGAATAACGCAAGAACTGTTCAATTGAATCACGATGCTTGCATGTATATAATGGCGATATTTGAACTTCTTCAGAAAGTGATTCCGAGCTTGAAGTGAAGATTGCAAAATTGGTCGATGTCCTATAATATATTCGAATTATTTATTCATTGATAAGTTAGCTGTTGAGAATGAGTTGATGAACGGCGAATATTGCGGTTTAATAGATGCTTGAAGTCTCATACTTCCTTATCCGCGTCGATGGACGAGCTGGAGGATTCCTCCGAACTAGAGTTAACCTCAAGACTCTTTATAATGAATGGTTCGGCAACAGCGCCATCCAAGTAAACAAGATCTTCCTCGGGTATAAAAAGCGGCCACACCCATTTTGCACATATAGCAAAGAACAATAACACACCTGGAAACCCTACTGCTCCCTTTGTTAGAGTAATGACAAACTCTGCCACCCCCGCAATCACCTGCAATAGGAGGTATAAGTAAAACCATTTCCGCTTGTTTTTAGGTATAAGATTTAGGTCTTTCCAGAGTTGGGGACAGGAAGGATCGTTCTCGATGTAACTCTTGTCAACGAAAAGGAACTTTATCTTGTTGACAATAGGCCCACCGTGGAGGCCCGACATCCCCATAATGAAAAACAAACCACTCAAAATGGCCTGAGGAATCAAGCCAAGTAAGATCAAGAATGGGCCGGACATCATGACAAATGTCATGGCGCCCTGTGTTGTATTGGTGACACGTTGCTCCACAACAGATATTGGCTCGCCAGTCTCAGGATCGAATTCAACCAAAGAGGCCGTGTGCAAGGGTGCTTGGGGTATTAAGCCATTGGGAGCAGGAATTCCTATGAGACCAGAAATACCGGTTGTTAAGCCAAGAAGCATAAAGTCCCAGTGAAAAGAAGCGGGCTTCTTGAGGGGAAACTCTTTCAGCTGGCACATCAATGACGAGACATTATGGTCAAAGTAAAAAAGAAAAGTAAGTAAGATTGCAAAGGGAATGGCCAAGAACACATCGCCCGTTGAGATATTTTCACCCGGCCAGAAGTGTATGAACCATCCATGTGTTCTACCCACGTCTATTGACAGAGTGGTTGGAGCGAATGCTTTGGTGGTGGGCAAATGAGCCAAGTGCACTTTGTCCAAGAAACCTCCAAAATGGATGAAGCCAGTGAAAAAAATCACAGATGCCGGCACGCCATAGTCGACAAAGACTTTTCTGGTCCAGGGTTTGAAATAATGTAGTTGAGAGCCGAAAATAGATGAGCCCAAACCAAAAATCACCATCAATAAACTGATCATGACAGAACAAAACCCAGAAGCGGCACCTTCCTCATGAAATTGTCTGTTGAGCATTTGAACTGCTTTCTGACAATAAACTATGCAAATGAAAAACCCAAAAACCTCACACGAGAAATTCGAGATGATCTTCATCAATGACACCCAGTTGAAAATAGCAATAGCAAAATGCATCACCATGGACCAAAGGTAGATCCAGCACATAAATGGAAAGTAAGGCGTTCCTCTTGGCTGGACGATGTCATAAATTGTGTAACTAAAGATTGCTATCGGACCAGTGACTCCAACTATACATAGCGGCTGGCCAGAGAATAGCCCAAAGACCACGCCCGCTAACGCAGAACTCATGAGCACTTCGTTGACTCCATACAGGTTGTTCGTTCGATCGAACATATCCTGTGCAAAAGCAATAGCAGGAAGTAAATTGGTGAAGAAAATATAGACAATGGAGGGCACCACTCTATAGTTGTATGCATCGGTAAAATCTGACAGGTAATATCGCAACCTAGCTTTGATATCGTTTATGATACCTCGGCCCCACAATAGTTTGAGCCTGTGTTTCATGACGCTGCTTGCTGGAGATTTGGACGGTGGAGGATCTTTGTTTGACCCAGTTTATTGTAAAGGCGCGTTAAGTCAGTGATGACTACCAAATGCACATGCAGAGCTGCCCCACGCAATAATATGCAATAGTGGGATAAAATAACCCCAGCAGATCTATGGGACAATAACCCAACAAATTTGGAGCAGATACTGTTTTCAAGATGCAACTCTAAGAGTCCAACGTATACAAGCTCTTCATCAACAGTGACACAGGGCTAATGACTGCGCCAAGGGAAACGTGGGTATCATCTATTTTGGAAAAGATGCAACGAGCATGAATTTTCAAGAACTGTTCCACCAAATCATTTTCTTTGTGGTATTAAGGAGGGATATAAATGATCTCTCGCTAGTTCTGTATTAAATTAAAAATCTTTAAAATCAACAGTGAATTCGAAGTTTATTTTAGATCCTAAACAATTCCGTACTGTCGCATGTTCTTCTGAGTTTTTATTTTTGCTGACTATTGTCGCGTCCCATGGGGAAAGTCAGAGATTCGGATCAGAGTTCGTTAATCGTTTCATGATGAGCAATAATTGATTTATTCAACCTAAAAACTCATGCTCGATTGATTGAACGAATTTGCTTGAATAATAATCTCAGGAAAGTGCAAAGGATATTTAAGGTTGAAGTAGATTCATGTGGTTCAGCTTTCTATACTAGAAACTGGTAATTTACACCAGACCATCAAGATAATAGGAAGATCTATAATTTCAGTAACTATTGGCTTGAAAAAGTGCCGGTATAATTTTGCAGCTTTAAAATTTCATCAAGGTTGTGGTTATCATGACAACACTTGAAATTATTAGAAGCGGATGTCACACTTTAGAGGTCTTGCAGCCTTGCTCAGCCTTCATGTGTAACAACAATGCTTTTGAATTTCACCAACATTTCTTTCTCAAATAGGCGAATCAATTGCTCCGTATTGGTTTGAAGCGTTGTGCTTCGCCCTTTGGGGCCAATACTTGGATCGCAAAGTTTCGGACACTTGACCCACCGAAACTTGGTCATTTAATTCTTGGTTTATCAGTTTTTTGAGCTACTGTATTTTTATATACTGTTTCAAATTTTCGTGGTTACGAATTTTTGATTTGTTGAAGAGAAAATTTGGAGCTACTTATTTATGCTTAGGGGCGAGGCCTAAAGGCAGATTGCAGGGCTCAAAATCTGTTGCATCTGAAATTACATGTATTCTGATGAGATAGCATAGGATCTAATTATCTGTTTAGGTAAAATATTGACTGTAGTAGTTATATTTTGTCAATTTCAGCCAAATTCTTTTTAAATTATCTACTTTTTAAATATACTGGGTTCTCAGCCCAATCCTTGGGATAACCCACATGAGGGACAAGAGTGCGCGCGAACCGGACCAAAAATAGATTTCCCAGCCTCACACATTGCTTAGGCGGGCACTTAACTACCCTGAGAGTACCTATGTACATTACCGAAAGATGTTGGGTTCAAACGGCCCATTCTAAACTATGAGAGCGTTACAAGAGAGTCTCATAATATGTCCGGAAGTTTTTACTTACGTGGTTGTTTTCAAGTTTTTGTAATGAAATTTTTGGAAGTGTCTATGGAAAAAAGACCCAAATAATGAAATAGGTATGTATTTTTCAAAAAACGACTCATCAAATTGGTTAGGGAGGTAGCATGACTTATTCTGTATGGTAAAATCATGTGCGAAAATTTCATAACCTGTCATGAATGAGATTCACAGATAAGCAGATAACAGCCCATGGCGCAACCTGCAGGAAACCCAGAATTGGGAGTTACATGTAGACTGACCCCGCACTAGCCACATAGCCACTTACATGTCTATAAATATAAATAAGGGGAATGCGCCTGTATATTTGAGAAGCCAGTCTTTTTACCTAAGCTAACAAAACCCCCCAGACGAACCCTTACGCTTGGTGACACTGTCAGGGGCCATGGCGATTTGGTCGTAGCACTGCATGAGCTCGAGCAAGTAGAGCCCCTCCCTTATTAATCTTGCCGCCAAGGAGATGCCCAGCTTCGGGAGCCCAAATGCCAACTGCAAGAGCTCCTTGAAGCTGGCATGGTTGAACCTCCACACAGCCCGTTCAGTTTGCCTGTTCATTTTGTGAAGAAAAAGGATGGTACAATGCGCCTCTGCATTGACTACCGTGCGCTTAATCACCGCACGAGCAAGGACTGCTATACCATTCCCCTTATGGCATCTCCGTGGCTGCCTGATTGATAAAGGAAGGGATCTTCTTGCTCGAGCTCATGCAGCGCTACTACCAAATCGCCATGGCCCCTGATAGTGTCGAACGCACTCGCCTTCACTACCAGATACGGGCTTTATTATTTTCAAGTCATGCGCTTCGGCCTTACCTACCCGGCCACCTTACAACGCATGATAAATGACATTTTCCAAGACTACCTCGGTGACACTTTGTTGTCATCTACCTTGATCACATCCTCGTGGCCAGTACAACACGCGAAGATCACGACCGATACGTACGGATCGTCCTCGTTCTCCTCCGCAAGCCCCGTCTTGTCGCAAAGAAACTGAAATTTTCATTCTTCCAACATTAAATTACCTTCCCTGGACGCGACATTACCTACAACGGTATCGCTTTTTCACAAGAAAAAGGGGAATGCGTCCGCTCCTGGCCGACACCCCGCACACTCAAGCAAGCACAATGCTTTCCCGGCCTTTGCAACTACTACCGGGAATTCGTTCCGCGTTACCTGGCCTTAACCTTCTGGGCCAAGGGACCAAAGTTAGTTATATTAAGAAAAGTACTCCGAGCACTGAGTATTAGTGTCAATGGTTCTACTAACGAGGCTTAGCTTAGGCTCAGGCTCAGCCTCAAACCATACCATCCATGAGGATGGGATGGTATAAAGGTTAGTAGTCAAGGATACTTGAATACTAGCCGCTAGGCACCATGCATGTGGATGTATGTGATATGCCCGTGCCACGGAGAGCTCCTGATTAGGACTTCTTAGGACCAATGTGAAACACCGCGATATTTCACACCCAGAAGGCAGGCTATATCAAGAATCCCTCAAGGGTCGCCCGACGCAGCAACGAAGTATATAGAACTAGCACGTTCGCCTAATTAGATGAATCCTCAGGGATCCCCTAAGTCATATTACAGTATTCCAATATTTATCTGATATTAAACTTTGTTTTACAAATCCGAAAGTCCTGCACGATTTCTAACTATATGTTAGGGTTCTTCTGAGGCTTCTGTTAGCTTAAAGTCCAACGTTCGAGAATGGCACCGATGACATAATTTCTGGCGCCGGTGCTGAACGTATTCATCTTTGTGGTCATGGACCGGGGAAAAAAGAAGCGGTGGGTGTATGACACAGTGTTTGTGTTTATCAAAAGAGACCTGGTATTGGGAGCACCATTTCTTTTTGGGGTGGCTGGTGTAATCGACGAGATGGTAGGCGATGTAAAGATTGTATTATTGAGCGTTTTTTTCTCCGCTCGCCCCTTCTCATGGTTTTTGCAACCAACAACACGCGCTTTTCAAGTCATGCTTTGGCTTGGTCATTCCAGACTGTATATAGACCCAAAAACTTGTCCGGAAACTTGGCCCTCCGCGCGCCTCCTCAAGTTTTTTTTTGAGCGAACGCATCGAAATTCTACATCAAGGTCCCTTGGCCCAGTTGGTTAAGGCGTGGTGCTAATAACGCCAAGATCAGCAGTTCGATCCTGCTAGGGACCACTTCTTTTTTCTTTTTTTTTCGATACCTACAACACGAAATTTGCCTCCAAAGCAATTTTTGGGTATGATGCACCTCTTGCGTGTGGCTCATGTCGGCGCAGGTAACCACCTGACTAGTCATGATGCTTATTTCAAAACCCTACTTAGATCTGCAGTACACTCAAATACGCTAGCAGATGCATCACGAGTGATAGAGCGCAGTGTATCAACTAACACCGCAAAAGGGTCTAGTTTGGACTTGCAGGGCCATGCGTCTTCAGACTGCAATGTCATAGAAGTGGATTCGTGGAAAGTGAAGTCTCAGTGTACAATCATCAATATACAAGATCAGCGTCTACCGACCCAATTTACACAAGCCATGTCGTCATGGCTCGATGAACAATACGGAGCAGGAACCATTAGCAAAGAGTTGGGGTTGTCTAGGCCAATTGTTCTTGAGTACAGAACAATCAAAGAGTTTTTCCAAAGCAGAGCTGGCTTGGAGGACTCTGAAATGTCCCAGTGGTTCTCTTCTACGGACAACTTGGTCCTGAAAAAAGCTGCTAAAGACTTCGAAACATTCAAAGGATACATGGATAAAATTAAAGGAGATACAGAGCAGGTCTTAAAACATAAGCATGCTATAGAACAAAGTCTCCTACCGCATGTACAAGATACTGTTGGCTTATTGTATCTAGATACGAAACCAGGAGGTGCGATCTCACTAGCAACTTCCTCTGGGGGAAATTTCTATAAATTGCCCGGAAGGATCAGCTGTGCAGGAATCCTGGGCTCTGGAATAGCTTATGGCAATTACGAGGATGTAGAGACTTGTTGTATGTGCAGTGGGAATGGAGACGATATCATACAAATGAACTTGGCTTCATACTTGTGTGACTCCATTGCTGAGGAATTAGCAAATAGCGACATTTGGCCCGATTTGGGGAACTGCTTGGTGGAGAGAGTCATTAAAAGAGGCAGACGCCAAGTTCTATCGGGAGACGAGGGTCAGAAGCTGCCAGTTCTCTATTTGGGAGTGATATTCATCGTGCGCTCCAAAAGCGGAAGTCGTTTGGTCTATTGTCATAGTACAGAGACGTTCTACTTCGGCTTCAGGAACAACGGCAGCACAGAAGTAGTGCTCAGCCAGAATGATGGGGAAAAAGGGAGATTTTTACACGGAGAGTATAAATTATGCTAATGCACAAAATTTTAAACTTGCTTGTATTGATTAACAAACTGCTTGACACAGGGAATTGTTAAGGTTATTCAAACTTAACGGGAGGTGGCGTGGACCTTTTGGAAAGCACCCTTGGATCCCAACTTGGAAAATTTGTGGTTCTTCTCAGCAACAACACCAGAAGCCTTTCTCTCAGCCTTCTTGAGCTTAGCAGCCTCCTTGGCCTTGGCGATTCTCTCCTCTCTAGTAGCCTTTCTCTCAGCTGGCTTTTGGTTTCTCTTCTCCTTGATGAACTCCAAAGAAGCACCCTCGATTGGTCTCTGGTTCTTGACAGTTCTTCTGGTTCTCTTCTTGGCCTTCTCCTCAGAGACACCCTTCTTACGTTGTCTTCTGTACAAAACGGTCCAAGCAATTCTTCTTGGGTTCTTTCTTTGGTGGAACAAAGAAGCGGACTTGGAAGATTGGAATCTGAAGATCTTGGAGTCTCCTCTAACAAACAAGGTACCTCTACCTGGGTAGATCTTATTACCGGAAAAAGAGTCAATTTCGAGCTTCATTGTGCTGGTATGTTAGTATATGTTCCCAGAGTTTGCCTTGGTAAGGACGTAGTGACTTTATGTTTGTAGGAGATTGCTGCTTCGTAATCTGGGGTGGAAGGATGGGTTCGTTGAATAAATGATGCCACTATTCTATTGTGGGTCTATCTTATTTGATATATGGTTTTGTTTCTGTATGGTTTTGTCTCCTAAGTTGCCACTCGAAATTTGGACATACCTGCTTAGTTGGTTAAGAAAGTATGCTAAAAGTGCGTCTCGAGAAGAAAATTTTCATCCACTGGGAGACTCGCAGACTATACAGGATAGGGAGCGAGCGCTCGATAATCTCAACGTGCACTTGGTGCTTACTCACGTGCCGCAAGGTGTGTCGCACCTGCGTAGTCACCAGGATTTGCCAAATTAACGCCATCTACAAGCTACAGACCCTATTGCATTTAATTAATTATCGTGCGCATGACTTTTGAAATGTATCATAGACTAAAGCTAGTTGGGACACTAAAGTAACGACAACTCAACCCATACTTGGGCTCCTTCTTCTGGACTAGTGGTCGCCAGCAGCACCTCAGCGCGGCATTCTGCTTCAGCCCTGAGTTGCACGTGAGAGGGGTGACTGCTTCGCGCGAGACACTGCGCACAGCGTACAAATTTTTCGATGCCCACAGAGCTACAACTTCTTCTTTATCAGACCGGAGTGTTAATAAACATTTAAATCACAGAGATGGTCCGTATACTTTTTCATGAACATTTGGAGATGAATGTGTCTCCGCTGTAGATTATTCACAACTCATACTAACAATTTCAGGCCCCAAAGAACAAGAACAACGACAACATCAACGCCAAGTTGGGTTTGGCTATCAAATCCGGTAAGTACTCCTTGGGATTCAAGTCCACCGTCAAGGCTCTCAGAACCGGTAAGGCTAAGTTGGTCATCATTGCCGGTAACACCCCAGTCTTGAGAAAGTCTGAGTTGGAG